>JAVTVY010020414.1:0-77454 GCA_036873755.1 Hanleya hanleyi
CTGGTTACCTCCCCTGTATGTCCATACAGCAGACCATCTTCCCACAGCGCATGCTCCATTTCACAGGCTCATTTATCATCCCTGCCTCCAATAGCGGAAGTTGACCTTTACTACGTTGCTATGACGTATAGGGGAAAACTCACGTACGCACGGTTCAGTTCAACAGTACTGGCCAGCCTACATTCACGAGCAGGCACGTTCACCAGCAGGACCGTATTCACAAGCAGGACCGGAAATATCTCCACGATGTACGGACGATAACTCTGCCCAGCTGCTTGTGGCAGTATTAAGCAACAATGTAACAAGATATACATGTACTACTAGACTGTTCTTCGCCACAAAAGTAACCATAAAGAGTAAAAGAAAATATTTTTTTCGCCAGATGTTTTTCTCTGGTGTTATATTCTGCACATACACCAACCTATCTTCACGAGTGCAAAAAGATGTCCAGCCACCCTGAAATAACAGCTCTGTCGTATTTTTCTTGTTACCATTTGCCCTTTAGTGTTGAATATTTCGCCTGATGCTGCTTGTCTTATCCCGGGATTAATTAATGTGAGGGTTATTAGAATAAATTTACTGGGAATGTTTATATTATTTGTCCTTATATGAGAGAGGGTTGGAGGAGGGGATTGGGGGGGGGAGGGTATATATATTTCATTTCCTTTTAGCTTTCCGCCAATAAATATGACATGTAAGGTGTTAGCTATTACATCTGTTGTATATATATAATTTTTGCCACCCTAATATCCAGGCTACGTGGGCATTGTAAGGGTAGTATTGTAAAATCGTAGCCAGAACAACGAATGCCCAGTGTTTTTTTCCAGGGCTTGAATGAAAAAAAAAAAATTCCAGGACATTTTCAGCCTGCGGTTTTGTAGGTCCAATAAAGGAATTTCTGATGTTTTAACAGCATCGCCCGTCAGTTTAAGTGGGTTATACATCAGAGTGGCTAACGATATTATGAGATGGAAGTTATATAGGGGAGAGCTATCCTTATTATAACCATATATATTTTTCACTTGAGTATAAATAAAATGTATATGAAGGTCATTCAAAATGGTTATTTACCCACGAAAAAAAAGGTTGAATAGCGCGATCAGAATAGCGCGATTAGGGTCATTTCTCAATCATTTCAATATACCTTCAAGGTAAACATTCACGAGGGGGACCCATCCACTATCCCCTTAATTTAAGATGAGCATTCACCCACATCCCCTCAATATATCTGCAAGGTGAACATTCACCAGGAAGACCCATCCCCTATGTCTTTAATATACCTATAAGATGAACATTCACCAGGAGGACCGTTATCCATCACCTGAATTTACCTATAAGATGAACATTCACCAGGAGGACCGTTACCCATCACCTCGACTTGAACATTCACCAGGAGGACCGTTATCCATCACCCCAACTTACCTATAAGATGAACATTCACCAAAGGGGTCGTAAAGGTGAACATTCACCAGGAGGGCCGTTATCTATCACCTCAGAATACCTATAAGCTGAACATTCACCAGGGGGGCTTTAAAGGTGAACATTCACCAGGGGGACCGTAAAGGTGAACATTCACCAGGAGGACCGTAAAGGTGAACATTCACCAGGAGGACCGTAAAGATGAATATTCACCAGGGGGCCGTAAAGGTGAACATTCACCAGGAGGACCGTAAAGGTGAACATTCACCAGGGGGACCGTAAAGGTGAACATTCACCAGGAGGACCGTAAAGGTGAACATTCACCAGGAGGACCGTAAAGGTGAACATTCACCAGGAGGACCGTAAAGGTGAACATTCACCAGGGGGACCGTAAAGGTGAACATTCACCAGGGGGACCGTAAAGGTGGACATTCCCCACGAGGACCGTAAAGGTGGACATTCCCCAGGAGGACCGCTATCTATTACCTCAGAATACCTATAAGATGAACATTCACCAGGGGGACCGTAAAGGTGAACATTCACCAGGGGGACCGTTATCTATCATCTCCATATGCCTATAACGTGAACATTCACCAGGAGGACCGTTATCTATCACCTCAGTATATAAGAACGGCCCTCCTGGTGAATGTTCACGTTATAGGCATATCGAAGTGATAGAGAATGGTCCCCTGCTGAAAGTTCACTTCATAGGTGTCTTGAGGTAATAGAGAACAGGTAAATCGAAGTGATAGGAACGGTCCTCCTGGTGAATGTTCACTTTATATGTTTATTGAAGTAATAGTGAACGGTCCGCCTGGTGAATGTTCACAGTAGTATACAAAGACCGATTTGGCGCGCATTGACCTTTGATTTTGAGTGCATTTGTGGCGGATTTGTGGCGGAGAGGTCACTGGGTGCACAAGATGGCGGCTGATGTGGGAGTGGGACCAAGATGGCGGCTGTGGGTGGTGGGACCAAGATGGCGGCTGTGGGAGTGGGACCAAGATGGCGGCTGTGGGAGTGGGACCAAGATGGCGGCTGATGTGGGAGTGGGACCAAGATGGCGGCTGATGTGGGAGTGGGACCAAGATGGCGGCATCGAGTGAGAGATCAAGGCATGTCCTGACTTGTTCTGCGTTGTACAGTTCTGCCATGCGGAGGATGGGTACTAGGATTTCGCTGACGTCCTAGTAATAAACATAATCTATAGGTGTTGTACCATGTTAATAGGATCAGTCTAGCATCTGTACCACCCTAGGGTCGAGCGTTTATTGTCCCGTGTATCTCAGCAAAAAAATCAACAAACAAAATGGCGGCTCCAGGATGGTGTGGGGACGCCCTTTCCACATCACGGCGTCGATCCAAACCATAGCGCCATCTGCACACATTGACGCAAGGGAGACAACTCGTGTGGACCAAGGGTATGGAAATAGACGTTTTGGAGCTAGTGGAGTTACTCATGGTCCAATGGGGTCATATGAGGCATCCAAGTGAAGCCTATGTGAGGGGGCATCTGATGGGCTGGGTGTGAGGTTGTCACCATTCTGCGCATGCGCGGTGGCCCAAGGGTATGGAAATAGCCATTTTGGAGCTAGGGGAGTTACTCATGGTCCAATGGGGTCGAGTGAGGTATCAAAGTGAAGCTTATGTGAAGGGGCATCTAATGGGCTGGGTGTGGGGTTGTCACCATTCTGCGCATGCGCGGTGGCCCAAGGGTATGAAAATAGCCGTTTTGGGATGTAGGGGAGTTACTCATGGTCCAATGGGGTCGAGTGAGGTATCAAAGTGAAGCTTATGTGAAGGGGCATCTGACAGGACTAGCGGCTCGGGCGTTGTCACCATTCTGCGCATGCGCATAGACGTTTTGGGATGTAGGGGAGTCCCAAATGGTCCAATGGGGTCGAGTGAGGTATCAAAGTGAAGCCTAGGTGAAGGGGCATCTGATGGGCTGGGTGTGGGGTTGAACTATCGGCATTCTGCGCATGCGCGGTGGCCCAAGGGTATGAAAATAGCCGTGTTGGGATGTAGGGGAGCCCCCTACTGGTGCAATGGGGTCGAGTGAGGTATCAAAGTGAAGCCTAGGTGAAGGGGCATCTGATGGGTTGGGTGTGCGGTAGGAATATCATTCTGCGCATGCGCAGATGCAATGAGGAGCTCTCGTCCAATCAGAAGCGAGTATTTCAAATCCGCCACGGAGCTCTCGTCCAATCAGAAGCGAGTATTTTGACCCGGTGCATTATGGGATATATCCAAGATGGCGGCACGTATGTTCAAGATGGCGGCACATCCGGTGTCGAAAACTGGCCATTTTTGTCGGGATGTGGTCACCTAGTGTCGAAAACTGGACCCTGTATGGGTCCCGCTAGACGTGTTGGAGCTAGGGGAGCCACGAATGGTCCAATGGGGTCGAGTGAGGTATCAAAGTCAAGCATTCGTGAAGGGCATCTGATGGGCTGGGTGTGGGGTTGAACTAGCGGCATTCTGCGCATGCGCAGTCTGGCCGTAGTATAGAAATAGACGTGTTGGGGTGTAGGTGGGCCCCTAGTGGGTCGATGGGATCGAGTGAGGTATCCATGTGAAGCCTAGGTGAGGGAGTTACACTACGGTGTCGTTTCCATTCTGCTGCGCAGGTCACGTGGGGGTTGTGACGTCACTTCCGGGGTTTTCACTAAAACTACCTCCAAACATAGAAGAGTTCCAATTTTTCCTCTTAGACGTCCGTATGTTCAACCTCCGGGTTTTGTTTTTCCCGGCGGGTCCCGGCCCCTCAGCGCGAGCGGCGCGCGCGCGCGGGTTCTCCGGCCGCAGCGCGCGCGTGCGTCATCCCCGGCAGTGCGCGTCATCACCGGCAGTGCGCGCGCGGACGCATGTCAGGTCAAATGGTCACATACAGGTCAAACGGTCCAATGTCCAATGAGACAATGTTGCGGCATCGCTATAGTCAGAGCTTGAGCACAAAAAGGGGATTCTAGATGAATCTGGGAAAGATGGGCAGTTCCATTTGGACCAATCAGCGGTCGAGAAAAAGAGCCAATCAGCGGTCGAGAAAAAGAACCAATCAGCGGTCGAACAATCAGCCAATCGAATTGGGCTACTCACGGTGTGCTTTCGCTGACGTCCGCTCCTACATCCGGGTTCTTGTACACCCGGGTAATGTTTTCTGGACATGAATGGGTTAGCTTTGGCTCCATTCTAGGCCACTGATTGGCTAATACGGTGTTCAAAGCCACTTTCATGCATTATCCTCATATAACTTATAGTAATAATCTATACGTGTTGGACGAGTCTTCACTCACCGTATCCACGCACTTTAATGAAATGCCCGCTCCAAACCTAGACCAAAAACACGTACTTGGTCTGTGGGCTGATTTCATTGGCTCTCTATTTTTACTATAGTGCTCTTGCATTCTAACATTCATGGGTTACATAGAACTTATAGTCATCAACATAATCTATACGTGTTGGACGAGTCTTCACTCACCGGATACACGTACCTCAATGAAATGCCCGCTCCAAACCTAGACCAAAAACACGTACTTGGTCTGTGGGCTGATTTCATTGGCTCTCTATTTTTACTATAGTGCTCTTGCATTCTAGCATTGATGGGTTACATTTTGGCCCCATCCTACACCACTGATTTCAGTTTGACTGAATCTCCTCATTGGGCATTGATGCATTATGAATAAAACACACAAGACAGGGTTTTTTTTTTTTGGTGAGATCTCATTTTGTTTTTTATTCAGTAACAACAACAACGTGAGAACAACCACGTGAAAACTGAAGCCCAGAACAAGGGGCTTGTACATTGAAAGAACTGAAGCCCAGAACAGGGGCTTGTACATTGAAAGAACTGAAGCCCAGAACAGGGGGCTTGTAAACTTAAGCCCAGAACAGCGGGCGTGTGTACATTGAAAGAATTAAGCCCAGAACGGGGCTTGTACATTGAAATGATGGGCGGCCCAGTCATATACGAGTACATCGCGGTCCTCGGCCTTGGGGTACTCGTCAAACATCTGTACGATGGTAGATAAGGGTCTTCCCCGGCATCGATGGTACAGGTAAAACAAGCAGTATTGTCCGCACACGCTACTGGTCAGGCTTTGCAACGTTTGACTGTTCCAACACCACGTCTCTGTGCCTTGATCCATGAAGTCTGTTAAATCGGGATGGAGGGGTGGCAGGCCGTACGGGTCAAAGTATTCGCCCTGCTGTTCTGTCAAGTACACGGCCACCCAATGTTCACCGGGTCGATCCATCGGGTCCGTGTTGAGAACGTAAGCAGCAGGATACATACGGTCTAATGGGAACACATCTCGGGCGAACACCCCTTGAAAGACCATACGTGTCTCTGGGTCATTCTCCAGCACGGTGGTTATCTGGTCTGTATCCATGTTAGGTGGAGGAGTCAAACATGACGTTGCGCGCCTTGTCCACTTGAATGATGTTGTCAAACTCGGCGTAGCAGATCACATTGACAGTGGTCGCCAGGGCTCGTGCAAAGTGGATTTCCACCCGTAAATTGCCTTGCTTGGCCAGGGCCAGCTGATGGTCGTTCTCTAAGGTGGGGTCAGATCGAAACAGAACAACGTGTATCCGTTCGCGTAGTGCTCCCGACTGATGAAATTCCCTTCGTCCTGGTTGATTTGACCGGTGGCTGTAAACAGGCTCTGATAGGCTCGAATGAAATTCCTGCGCCCAAAGTTCGGTGTTAAGGCCGTGGCTGGCACCTGTTGTCCATCCACATGCAGGGCCACAAAATTGATGCCGAAATGTTGAAAGTCAAACGGATTCTCTGGGTAGGCTCCGCTGAAACTGGTATTTTCCACACAGGCCAGGATCAATCGCTTGGGTAGTTCCCCAGGAACAGGTTTTCTTTGTTGGCGCCCATATTTCCAGCAGGCACAGAGAACACTTTGGTTTGTACACGTCGGATAGGGTACTGGGCTGGTTTTGTTTCCAAGGCTTTCATGTGTCCCAATTGAACGGCTGGATTCGGTTTCACTTTTCGGACATACAGCACTGCCTCTTGGATGACAATCTTATAGTCCGCTGCATGCCCGTTAGTGGCCATCAAGGCGAAGGTCGGAGGCGCCCGTATCAGTCGGATTTTGATGGGGATCTTGTTCAAGAGGTACCGGTCTTGCATGAACATGTCTGTGTGCAGTCGACCCATCATATCCACCGAGGCACTGTTCGCAGTGAAAGCCTTCCGTTTGTTATATCCCACATTGTCCACCGTGTCCATGTGCTCGGGTGTGTCCTGGTAGAATAAACCGGCTGTCAGCTGAGACTTTTTAGCCTCTCGGCCATACGACAACAGTGTCTCGATGTAGGCTCGGTACGGGTACGTGTTGGTGGAGTCACTGATGAGTTTGTCGCTGAGAAAAATATCCACCTGTTGAAACATCGAGTGCAGCCAGAGATTCGTCGGGCCCACCGTTGCAGCTTGGACGATTCTGGTGCCATCCCCACTGACCACCTTGGCTTTCACATACAAGTATGTATGGGCTAAATCCACATAGGCCGTATCCGCATTACTGATGGTGAACTCGATGGGCCCGGTTTCGTTGATGCTGGAGAGCGGGAGATGCTCCACCCATAATCCTTGTTCGGCACTGGTCGGTGTGGGCGGCACGGTCCATAAATCAAATTCACTGTTGGTGGAGGGGCAGGACTCGGCGTGGATCAAGGACATGTTTAAGAAAAGATATCCTTTGTCTTCTTCGATGTGCGTCGCCGCTGGGTCGGTCGTCGACTGGTGCGTGGTCTCGGTGGGGCAGCTCTTTTATTCCCTACGGTGCGTTGTGCTTTGACCACCAAGACGCCTCCCGCTTCTTTGGGCCGCCGTTTCAAGGCTTCTTTAGGTGCCGTACCCCCCAAGACATCACCGGCCACTTGCAGTCCACTGCGTACCGCTTGTTTACCCATTGCTTTCACCCCACGCGTCACCAAGGGCAGGAACGTTTTGACGATGCTGCCGAGTATGCTCCCTAGCCCATGTCCTCGTTGCATGCGTGCACCGCTAAAGACCGGAAAGCCACCCCCGGCCTGTTGGGCATAATAGTCCATATAGCTGCGTGCATCGCACTCGTAAGGTACTTTCATTATGCAAAGTGGGGAGCACGTGCTTGTCGAAAATGAAGTGTCACCACCACTTTCCCGCGTTCGAATGCCACCGGTCGTCCCGTGTCATCTCTTATATCCACCGTGATCGTGTTGACGACGGTTTGTCGTATGGGCAAGTAGAGCATGTGGGTGAAACTGTGGGTGACTTGATCTCCATACGTCTTTTTAATGGGGACTACCCGTAACAGAGGTGTGTTGATATCGCCCACGATGTGGTTGTCCACCACGTCCGAGTAGACGTAGAGTCCGTACATACCCGACTTCATATCCATCGGGATCTCGCCATGGTGTTCGGTGGGACCAGCGAACGCCTTTAGATCGAAACCCAGCATTTGCTGTAGGATAGGACTCAGTACGACACTCGCCTTGCCGGTGACGATAAGCTGTGCCTTGTCGTTGTGTGCGTTGTAATCGAAGTCCACGTGATTCTTGAAGGGAAAGGATTTGATGGGTTTTGAAGTATTCGTGACCTCCCGTAGAGCCTTATAATGCAACAGTCTTGTCAGTCCACCCATGAACTCCTTGGGGGTATCGTATTGGCCTTCGGGCAGGGTGAGTCGGGTGTTTTTGCCTTCGTAGGTCACCTCGTACCACACTTCATTGGCTCGCACGTTGTACCATGAGTAAGGGTACTGAATATCCACCAGTCCACATTCCCACCGGCCAGGTAAATGTAACGGTTGTGGTAACTGAGTCACATACTTGGCCACGGTGTTGTCAGGAAACACATCCAGCGAACTGTTACTGGGTAGGGTGAGGTAAAACATGGCGACTGAGCTGTCCTGTTGCTGCTGTTGGTTTTAATAGGTGTTCCAGGCCTTGGGCGGTTGTGTCCGGCGTCGTGTTCGTCGCGTTGACTTGCTACGTGTCACGGTTCTGGAGATGTGGGGTGTCCTGATCGAGGGTGGTTTTTTAAAGGTTTGAAAAGAAGGTGCCCGTTGTGGTGGTGGTGGAGTTTTGGGGGGTGACTCCGGTTCCCAGGCGGCTTCCCAAGAAGGTAGTGGGCCACTCGGCGATTGCTGGGTTCGATGCATAAAGGCCCAGCGCTGGGGGTTCCCCACCAATTCCTGTGGTACATGCATGTCTTTCAAGCCTTGAGCGAAGACCCCCCATCCTCGAGGATCGGTGTGCGACCTGCGTTGACGCATCAGATCATTCACTAAATCCACCTGATTCTGTACCAGGAGTTCGCCTTTATCATTCCAAGTCATGTTAGGATTCTGTTTCATCCGTTGTAATACCAGGCCAGCTTGTTTCTTGAACGAGGCAGGTACACTCTTCAGGACTTCGTCTTCCACCCACTGTGGGGCTGTGGGTGGTACCCCTGGTAATGGCGGCTGTTAGAGCGGTGCTGAGGTCGGCGGTGTGTCACGTGGTGGTGGTGGTGGTGGTGGGGTAGAGAGGGTTTTGTATTGGTCCATGTACGTCATGTACCGTTGAAGCGTCTCATTGTACCGTTGTACTTTCTCACTGTCGCTTAACCCCGGTCTCTGTAAGATCTGTTGCATCTCTCCATCGAGGGTGTTTATGGTCTTCACCGTAGGTGGGACAGGGTAGGGTGATTGGAGGTTTTGAAGGAATCGTGGTTCGACGAGGACCATTTTTTTCGTGGGGTTCATTGTCGGCCGAAGAGTCCACCCAATACTGGACCCAACACGGAAGCGGCCAACGGTGCTAAGATGGCCCCGAGAAAGCCGACTTTCTGTAACACCTTTTTCTTTTGTGTTTGAGGGACCCGCTTGTGGACTAGGGTTCGGAGACCTGTCTTATGCTTGGCCAACTTGGTCTTCTGAGCCGGAGTGAGTGGTACGTTGCCTTTTAACAGGTTGTACCCGATCTCGCACAGACAGCGTACAAGGTCAGGGTCCGCACCGCGTACAATGGTTCGGACCAACTCGGGTGGGGCCGTCTTCAATACACGGAGCGTGGGAGCGTGCTTCCGTACTCGCGCAGACATCATGTACAACTAATGCCAGAACCCACAACTCTGCTCTTTTTATCTATCTCAGAGACAAAGTCAACCCTGCTGTGGTATTCATTCTTTTTATTATCTCCATCATCAAACACACACACATCCCAGCTGGGGGAGCCACTGTGGGTGTGTTTACATTATTTTTGCAAGTACACGTGGTGGGTCTCTCCGGGAAAGATGCCGGTCCGTAGTCGAAGGTGGTCGGGGGTGGCTTGCTTGAGGTCGAAGAGCATATACCCGTGCTGAGGGGTTGTCGCATCTTTGAAGGCTTCCAACGCAAACGGTGTGCGGCCGGGATACATCTGTCTCGCCAGGTGCAGCAGTTGAGTGGTATCTCTCGGGTTTTTGAAGACCACCAGGTAGTGGGCATTTAAGCTGATGTTCCGATGTTCTTTGTTTTTACTGAACAGATTCTGCACAATGTAGATGATGCTGAGCCGTCGATGGTGGCTGCCTTTGGTAAAGAGTTGGGTGACCCGCGCATCCGTCTCCGCCATGAGATCATCCAGAACCACCAAGGTGTCGGGTTCCAAATCGGCCAGGTTGGGTAGGCCTTCCACGAACGTGATGTGGGGCATTGCTGAATACGCTGCCTGCCATTCTCCGTAACACCACACGACTCGGGCAATGGATGGGGTGATCATGCTGTCGGCGTGTTGAAGGAGCTCCTGACGAAGTGCGTTTTGCCGGAACCCGTGGGTCCTGCGATGAGACACGTGAAGGGATGCTGCCAACGGGTGTCCATGGTTCGAGGTGTATCCGTTGTCGTGGTAACCCGCTCTTGTAAATTTGGTACGAGTGAACTGGAGTGGTGGTGGGTACAACGTCGGTCGTCGTTGTCTGTACACTGTCAGGGATGATGATGGGGGTGGGTACAACGTCGGTGGTCGTTGTCTGTTCACTGTGAGGGATGAAATCCGGTGGGTCTTGAGACGTAGTGGGTGTTCTTGGTGTAGGTGTAGAGCTTGGTGTGGAGCTCGACGTGGCTTGTACACGGGGTGTGGTGGTGGTGACTGGGCTCGATACGGGGTTGACTGGTGCTCTCTGTAGACCGGTTTCGCTGGTGGCTGGTGTTCTCAGTTGGTTAAGTAACGTGCTGACATAGGCTACGTCGTAAAACACACCTCCGTACAACACACTCAGCAGGGTTAGCACTATCACCACAAAACCCACTTGGGCTTTGCGCGTTTTGGGAGACGCTGTCTTCAGAGGCAGCTGCTGTTTGTCCATAGCACTGTGGTCGGACGTGGAATGAAGGATGACGGCAGTGGTGTCTGGCTTTATAGTCGTTTCACCTGGTTGGCAGCGACCCAGGAATTGAAGGAACTGGGCCAACCTTGCCATTTCACGAAATGAAACAGTTTGCCACGTCGACGTTCCGTTTTCAAAATCTGCTCCACCGTGTAGTAGTCTTGCTGTGTTTTTACGACAGGCTGTAATTCCGTCTCGTAAAACGTCCCTAGCAACGTTCCCCTTGAAGATCTTCCAGTTCATAGACTCGCCGCTGTCGGGGTAGGCGCCGTTTAATCAGGAAGTGCTCATCGCTCCAGTTGGGCAAGTAACTTTTCTCGAACTTGCCCTTGACTTGACTGATCCGTACAGGGTCCCCGGCCTTGTACACCGCCTTCGTCGTTCGCTGCGATGGCCTGGGATACAAGACACGCCGGACTTGGGCTTCATTGCGTTGGGTCACGGTAATGGGGGCTCTCTCTATACTCCGGTGATAGGCTCGATTGTAACCACTCACAAGTTTCGGGAGAACATCGATGTACCGCCTTGTATTCTTATAGGTGAAATATTTATACATGCGGCCTTTGAATGTCCTGTTGAACCTTTCCACCACGGAAGCCTTGATCTCGTTGTACGTATGGAAGAAAAACACCTTCTGTTTCTTGAGAAAGGCTTGGAACGGTCTGTTGAGGAATTCCGTGCCTTCGTCGGTTTGCAAATACAAAGGTTTGCGCCCGGTCTTGAAGATGTCTTTGAAGGCCGCTATGAGATTCGCCCCCGTTTTCGTCCGGATGGGTACCACCCACGCACACTTGGATAGGATATCGATGCACGTCAAGATATACCGATTCCCATCGTTGTGTTTGGCAAAGGCGCTCATATCGACCAAATCCGCTTGCCACTGGGCATCTATTCCTCCCACGATGACCCGGTTCCGTAGCAAATGGCGACGGACAGATCGATAGGTGTCTTGTTTTCTTAACCAATCTCGGACTTGGGCACGTTGTATCCCCTGGGGTTTGGCCGCTCGATAGAGAGCCGACAATGCACTATAGGCCGCCGGACTGTCGGGACTGTAGTATAAGTTATCCAACACCTTCTCCCAGCGCTTCATGGTGGCACAATGATGATGGACCCTGGCTCTATCGTTTATTTATAACGGGTATATCTTGGGCCGGAGTTTCTTTCTGATTTTCTTGATTGGCTTCCACAGTGTCCATGGTAAATGACCAGTCCAACTCGTCTGATGACCGCTTGATAAGCACTTCATCCACATCTACCACGGCATCTTCCAATCCAGACCATAGATCAGGGTGAAGGGTAAAATGCACTGCACCCCCATCTAGCCGAGCCAATTGAGCAAAGAAAGGGCCGCGTCGGATGTACACATCGTGACACAAGTGGATGAGATCGCCGTCCAGTTCACCAGACAACACCCGTTTGAATTTGGTCCAGCCCTCTCGGGACAGACGAATGTGAGCCGGGCACGGTTGTGTAGGGTCCGTATCACAGATGTCTCCCACCTCCTCCATGATATCGACCTTATCCGCATACACGTGCAGGAAAACCTCGGGGGTCAAGCTGAGATACGCCAGTATTATATGCTCCGCCATGGTCAGTACGTGAATGGTACCAGAGTTGACTGTCTCCCGTATGTATAGGGACAACCCCGTGAGATCAAAGGATCAGGTTGTCATGTCACTGGGCTGACTGAGTCTAGCCGGGTAATCAATGGCATCGTCGTCGGGTTCATGGCTAGACAGTTGTTCATTGGGTTCTGCCGCCGCTTCTCTCGGGGCACGAGCCCACTCCAACTCGTCTGATGACCGCTCGACTGGTGTAGACAGCTGGTCCACGATAGGCACCACTTTCTCGAAGGCTATCCACAGATCGGGGTCTAGGGTGAAGCTTCGCGTAGGATCTTGGTAGCGGCCCAGGCGTGGGAAGAAAGGTCCACGGTATACGTAGATGGCATTGTCTATGTGGATGACGTGTCCATCGAGCTCGCCGCTCAACACGCGTTTAAATTTGGTCCAGCCGTCACGGTGTAGCGTAACCGTATTCGATACGGTCTCAGCGGGCGACCGGCAAACATTTCCACGGTCTTCCACGAGGGTGACTTTATCTTCATAGACGTGTAACCCCACCCGGGGTGTAAGCGGCAGGATGGCTCGTAGGACGGGTGACATGCTTGACCCAATGACGATCGGTGAATGACACACACTCTGTCTGACCCTCGTATTTATAGTCCCACTGTCAATACCACAGCGCCAGGGTCAATAGGGCACCGACTATTGTGAGGCCAGCCAGCCGGCGCTGGTTCCGGCGTGAGCGCTCCTGGTCCATAGCCCGAGCATCAAGGATGTCTGTCATAGTCCAGTAGTGGTGAGTGATGGCACACGTCTCCATCGAGTGCACTCTGTCGAGGACCGCTTCTGTGAACTCGTTCAAGATCTGGCGTCGCCCCTCGTTGTCGTCGCCATCTGCAAACATGGACCGGACCACTGCTCGGTAACCCGTGAATGAATTCACCGCGGTGGCATGCTGTAAAATGCGAGTCGCATAGGGCTGGATCTCCGCCATGGCTCTGCAACCGTAGAAATGAAGGTGTGTGATCCAGAGAGACGTGTTTTATAGACCGGGTCACACATGCGCGCCTAGACGTCGGGTGTAGTCCGTGATACGTACTATTCTGATGGGTTAGTCCAAAAAAGAGATCCGGGGAGTACCGGAGAGTGGCGGAAACATCCGGAGAAGATCGAAGATACCTACGGAAATGGCCGAAAACACCCGAATCTCACGAAAAAAAAAGAGTATAAAAAAGGGAATTTTTAGGGGTGGGGTGTATGCATCGCACTACCTGCCTGACTTACCTGCCTGCCTGACCAGCCTTCCTGTCTCGACTTGGAGGTACTTGAAGTGAGTGTGCTAAAAATAGATCACCAGCCAGCGTGCTATAAAAGGAAACCGGCCTGGCCGTTTCATCAGACACTGTCAATCACCAAGATGTTCACTTGCACTACTTCCCAGAAGCTGTTTACTCGCCCAGAAGATTTGCGACGACACGAGTCCTCCATCCACAACGGCGGACGGTATACTTGTATAACCTGCGCACGGTCATTTAATCGGGAAAATGCTTTACTGCGCCATGAACGTTCAATTCATGGGCCACCCAAGCGTCCATGCGAGGATTGTGGTCGGCTTTTCAAACTGACCAGTCAGTTGCTGCGACACCAACGTTTGATTCATGCCCATGAGCATGAACGACAACCTCCTACTGAAGAGGAGCCACGGAAGGTCAGACCCAGTGAAGATAAGCCCGGGGAGACGAACGTCACTGGTGATGCGATGACGGAGAATCCGCCTATACCCACAGTTCTGAAGAGCCTGAATATCCAGCTGGACCCCAGCGTTACGGTTTCGAGTCCTGACAACATCGAACATTTTCTGGTGGAGCCCATAAATGTTCCTAGCGATCTCTTACAGGACAACCATCCAATCAGTGACATCGATCGGCGCCATTGGTCCATGACACGGTACTGTTTCCACCCTCAAGATATCTACAATTTCCCACTGACCAACCGCACCTGTCTACGCAGCTACGTGGAAGCCATCTTCAACGATCAAACTACGGCCTTTAAATTGAATGTCGCTTTCGGGTACATCTTACGTCACAAAAAGACGGACCAGTTACAGTATTATTATCCCAGTGCCAACAACCATGTGTTTGACCAGCCGGTCACCACCATTAACCGGGGGTCACTAGAGACGATGCTGGAGATACTGGACACCGTGGATGCCTTGAGATGGGCGCATCGTCAACGCCCCAACATTCAGGGTAACCAATGTCACGTTTTTCCTTACCAAGCTGACCGATCAGCCCCATCGGTTGAATGCGTCACCCGTGCACTGATGAATATCATGCCGTACACACACTCTATGTCTACATGCTGCTCGCTGACTTGAGCTCAGTAAACACTTGTACCTAATGTGACAATGTGTTAAATAATAAAACATGGTGTTTGATATTTCAATTTGTTTTGCTGTGAACATACTAAACATACCCAGGGCGGCTCCCCCAGCCTGGGTATGATGTAACATTGGGGTAATAAACTATATAAACATTGCTAAACTTGTTGTTTTTTTCACGACAACCGCTATCCGATTGCATAATACAGATCCGACATTCATCCGCGTGATGACGCGCACTGCCGGGGATGACGCACGTGCGCGCTGCGGCCGGAGAACCCCCGCGCGCGCGCCGCTCGCGCTGGGGGGCCGGGGCCCGCCGGGAAAAACAAAACCCGGAGGTTGAACATACGGACGTCTAAGGGGAAAAATTGGAACTCTTCTATGTTTGGAGGTAGTTTTAGTGAAAAACCCGGAAGTGACGTCACAACCCCCACGTGACCTGCGCAGCAGAATGGAAACGACACCCTAGTGTAACTCCCTCACCTAGGCTTCACATGGATACCTCACTCGATCACATCGACCCACTAGGGGCCCACCTACACCCCAACACGTCTATTTCTATACTACGGCCAGACTGCGCATGCGCAGAATGCCGATAGTTCAACCCCACACCCAGCCCATCAGATGCCCCTTCACGAATGCTTCACTTTGATACCTCACTCGACCCCATTGGACCATTCGTGGCTCCCCTAGCTCCATTCGTGGCTCCCCTAGCTCCAACACGTCTAGCGGGACCCATACAGGGTCCAGTTTTCGACACTAGGTGACCACATCCCGACAAAAATGGCCAGTTTTCGACACCGGATGTGCCGCCATCTTGAACATACGTGCCGCCATCTTGGATATGTCCTATAATGCACCGGGTCAAAATATTCGCTTCTGATTGGACGAGAGCTCCGTGGCGGATTTGAAATACTCGCTTCTGATTGGACGAGAGCTCCGCATTGCATCTGCGCATGCGCAGAATGATATTCCTACCGCACACCCAACCCATCAGATGCCCCTTCACCTAGGCTTCACTTTGATACCTCACTCGACCCCATCGGACCATTAGTAGCTCCCCTAGCTCCCAAAACGTCTATTTCATACCCTTGGGCCACCGCGCATGCGCAGAATGCTGATATTTCAACCCCACGCCCAGCCCATCAGATGCCCCTTCACATAAGCTTCACTTTGATACCTCACTCGACCCAATTGGACCATTAGGGGCTCCCCTGGCTCCAAAACGTCTATTTTCATACCCTTCGGCCACCGCGCATGCGCAGAATGCCGATAGTTCAACCCCACACCCAGCCCATTAGATGACCCTTCACATAAGCTTCACTTTGATACCTCACTCGACCCCATCGGACCCTTAGGGGCTTCCCTAGCTCCAACACGGCTATTTTCATACCCTTCGACCACCGCGCATGCGCAGAAGGCCGATAGTTCAACCCCACACCCAGCCCATTAGATGCCCCTTCACATAAGCTTCACTTTGATACCTCACTCGACCCAATCGGACCATTTTATCTAGGGACTACTTTTTTTTTTTTGCCGGAACTTTTTTTTTTTCTGCCGGAACTATGCACTCATTGACACCCTCCCACCACCATGCCGCCATCTTGTACCCACCTCCCACCACCCACGGTGCTATAACACTAGGATTTTGAGAATTATTCAGAACAACATTCTTGTCCCACCACCCACATTTGTACCCACCACCCACCACCCACAACGAACCCACCACCCACATTTGTACCCACCACCCACACCCACAACGTACCCACCACCCACATTTGTACCCACCACCCACACCCACACACACACCGCCATGTTAAACACAGCACCCACCACCCACATGTAAGCACCCACCACCCACATTTGTACCCACCACCCACCACCCACAACGTACCCACCACCCACATTGGTACCCACCACCCACACCCACAACGTACCCACCACCCACACCCACACACACACCGCCATGTTAAACACAGCACCCACCACCCACATGTAAGCACCCACCACCCACATTTGTACCCACCACCCACCACCCACAACGAACCCACCACCCACATTTGTACCCACCACCCACATTTGTACCCACCACCCACACCCACACACACACCGCCATGTTAAACACAGCACCCACCACCTGTCGAGCGCTAATGATACCATAATCTTGCACTGACTGACTCCGGCAGCCATCTTGTACTCAGCACCCACCACCCACATTTTGTACCCACCACCCACATGCCACCATGTTGTACCCAGTACCCACCACCCACAACGTACCCACCACCCACACCCACAACGTACCCACCACCCACATTTGTACCCACCACCCACACCCACACACACACCGCCATGTTAAACACAGCACCCACCACCCACATGTAAGCACCCACCACCCACCACCCACAACGTACCCACCACCCACATTGGTACCCACCACCCACATTGGTACCCACCACCCACCACCATCCACACAGGCCACGCCTCCTGCTCATCACGCCTCATCACGCATGCGCACACAACCAATTGTGACGTCAAACAAGGTTCTGCGCATGCGCAGTGAGGCGCTATTTACCGAATTTACGCTTTGTATACTACTAATGTTCACACCTGTGCTGATCACTTCACGACGGGTGTCTGAGCCAAGTGTCACTGCGTTGAGTACACTTTCATATGTATATTATAATTAGAAACAAAAATACGGATGTTTCCATGGTTTTGATCAGAAGGGGGTAGATTAATGTAAATGAGTAGGACTTCTAGATACTTAGCTTACCAAAATACTACGGAAATGGAAATTTAACAGACAAAAATCGACCATAGAGGTCCATGTCCCCCGCTAGCAGCACCAGTTATGGTGGATTACATTCACCATAACTGGCGCTGCTGCTGCGGGGGCCATGGACCTCTATGGTCGATTTTTTTGGTCGATGATATCTCATATCATTGATGAAGAGTATGATTTGAAAATGGAGATATCGCTGATGAGCTTAACATAATCTAATACAGCGGATGGCACCCATATTGGATTATGCACATCCATAAAACATAATACATGACAACTGTCCTCTCACCAATGTCCATGCACTCCCCAAGTTTGAAGTCGATCAGTTGAATTATTCTAGAGTTGTTGTCCAGACAAGATCCAACTGCTTAAAATGCAACATAATCCAATATCGCTGGTAGATGGCAGCCAAGTTGGATTATGCTCGTTCATGAAACACAATCCTAACCGATATCTCACCAAGGTCAAGGGACTCCCCAAGTTTGAAATACATGTAGATCAGTTGATCAAACTGCTTAAAATCCAATGAAATCCAGTATGGCTGATGGTGGCCATATTGGATTAAGCACGTCCTTGAAAAACAATCCTAATCCTCCTCTCAACAATGTCAAGGCACTCCCCAGGTATGAAGTAGATCGGTTGAATCGTTCTCGAGTTATTGTCCGGACAAGATCCAACTGCTTATAATCCAATATGGCTGACGGCGGTCATATTAGATTACGCACATTGCTGAAAAACAATCCCAACCCTCCTCTCACCAATGTCAAGGCACACTCCAAATTTGAAGTTGATCGATTAAATCGTTCACGAGTTATTGTCCGGACAAGAAAATCTAAGATCCAACTGCTTATAATCCAATATGGCTGACGTCGGCCATATTGGATTACGCACATGGCTGAAAAACAATCCCAACCGTCCTCTCACCAATGTCAAGGCACACCCCAAGTTTGAAGTTGATCGGTTAAATCGTTCACAAGTTATTGTCCGGACAAGAAAATCTAAGATCCAACTGCTTATAATCCAATATGGCTGACGGCGGCCATATTGGATTATGCACATTGCTGAAAAACAATCCCAACCGTCCTCTCACCGATGTCGAGGCACTCCCCAAGTTTGAAATAGATCAGTTGAATCGTACTCCAGTTATTGTCCGGACAAGATCCAACTGCTTATAATCCAATATGGCTGACGGCGGCCATATTAGATTACGCACATTGCTGGAAAACAATCCCAACCGTCCTCTCGCCAATGTCAAGGCACACCCCAAGTTTGAAGTTGATCGGTTAAATCGTTCACGAGTTATTGTCCGGACAAGAAAATCTAAGATCCAACTGCTTATAATCCAATATGGCTGACGGCGGCCATATTGGATTATGTACATTGCTGAAAAACAATCCCAACCGTCCTCTCGCCAATGTCAAGGCACACTCCAAGTTTGAAGTTGATCGGTTAAATCGTTCACGAGTTATTGTCCGGACAAGAAAATCTTACGGAATTACGGAATCACGGAATAACGGAATTACGGACACCGGTAAGCCCATGCAAACTGCTGTCCTATTCTTACGACAGACTATTAGGGCGGTCAGTTCCTGCGAGTCAATTAACAATACAATACCCACTCAGGCAGCTATTAAAGACTTATAATAGACAGTCGTGTGAAAGGTTAATCTCTTCCCAACTGGATATCGGACCACCTATAAGGCAATCTGTTTGATTTTTCAGTGCCTCAGAAACTAAATTTTTAATCCTAATATTGAAGCACTTCTAATGAGAATTTTGATTTCATTTTTTCACCAAATGTTAGACGAAATAGTGAATATTTGAATGAAGAAATAAAAAAAATGACCAATTGTGACCCTCTAACGGGATAGCTATCATTAATTCAGGTTCGTGAAACCTCGTTTCCCGAAATCAAAAATTGGAATTTGACCGTCAATTTTCAATTTTCCTTTTTGAAATCTCAAAATAATCTTTTGTTTTTTTAAATTTGGCCGTCAATTTTCAATTTTCGTTTTTGGATTCTTCAAGCTTATGGGACAAATACCATACAACTGACATTGCAAGATTGTGCACATTATGCATCTGTTGTATGGTCACCTCACACCCAGGGTCTCATTTTACGCCTTGAAAGAGTTACATTAGATATGTGTTTTAAAGGAGGTGTTCGGTTTGACCGTATTTTTTTCCTTGGTGTGTTGCGTTTATAAACCGAAAATATAATTTCCTCTCGTTTACTTTAAAAGTTATTAGCTTGAGAGAGAAAATACTGAATTTTCATATTCTCAATTTTCACCGAGATGAGATTTGTCAAAAAATAAGCATTTGTATTAAAAAATAAGCATTTGTTTGTTTTTGCAATTTTTGGCGATATTCTTGAAGGGAATTCCATTCATATATAAAATATGACACCTTTAACCAAAACGAGTCTTACATATCGAAATACGGTGAGTTTGATCCAAAATGATACTGAATAATCCTTTTGGTTAAAGGCGTCATATTTTCATGATATTGAAATATGCCAAAACGCTTGTAATGCTCTGAAAGGGTGTAGTTCACCGCCATTCGGTACATGATTCCTCATTTTGATAATTGTAACAGCTGCTTGGCCGAATGGTTACAGTGTCGGACTACAGGTTAAAAGAAAACCAACATTTTGGTTCGAATCCCCAAATCCCCGAAAAAAAATGTCTTCATTTTTTTCCGTTTTCTCCCATCTTCATCATTTTGGACTTTAAAAGTGAAATAAAGACAGCGAACCCCTAACGCACATAACCCCTTATTTTATTATAATTCGTCAATAGAATTGCACACAAACAACTCCACACACAGTCAGTATTTGAATATTCTGATGATCCAGCAGAGCAAAAAATTAATTGTTACACATATATAATTTCGTCTTAAGGCAGCGGAAAGTTGTAACTATGAATTGAAAAGTTATATAAGGTTAAACTTGTCTTATATCAAGGAAATGACCCTCAACAAGTGGTGACGCTTGCTTTCTCAACTGATTATGCATGTGCCAATATGTGCCAATATGTGCCAATGGTAACCGTATCAGAATATGAACCAGAATTTCCCATTTGACTGGCCTCGCCTGTCTGACAAAGAGTTGGGGAATACCTGAGCATTGCGTCACAATTTACCGGCCGGCTCGGAGCGAGACAATAGAGCAGCAGATAGTGACTCTGAAGGGAAAAATATCCATCCAAAGCGAACACCTCCTTTTGGGTTAATTATTACGAGTTGGGATATGTTGGGGCATGCAACCATTTTAACTCACAAACGCTAGAGAAGAGGAGGGAATTTTTAGATTTGTCTTTTTTACATCCCGTCTTCAATAATCGTTTTAACTGCTCTTCTATCACAAGCCAATTTTTCTGTGCCATCACGACAACTGCGGCACACACAACTATTCTTACCCCACAGGTCTCCGATCAACGTACTCAAGCATTCTTTAGTATCTTGCAATATATTTTTAAATGATACAAATTCTGATGTTTTTAGCTTCAAGCAAAGTTTTAAATCTCGGGTTTTAAACTATCTTAATGGGATCTAGTATCTCCCACTAATATGGATATTCAATTATTCACGTGCTTATTTTTTCACGGGATAATTCCTGCTTTTAAGATTTGCAATTATTCGTATTTCTAATGTTTTTCCTGATATTTACCATGTTATATCTATTGTGTCTTTAAACTTCGTATGCTCACTGTGTTATTTGATTAGTTTTTATGTGTGTTGGTGTATATAGTACATAGTATTTATGCTGCATGGTCTATTATTGGGTGTCTGCCTGTTGACCTTTGAAATAAATAAATAAATAACACATTCGGCTGTCTTCTATGGAACCACTCACTGCTTTGACTTCTACATAAAATTTTGTAGAACAATTTTGTGATCACATTAAAATCATTAATATACAATTCTAAGTAGTAGTAAAAGCTGAAATCTTGTCAGATTTCTGCCGAGGTTAAATTGCGGGGAAGGGTTGTGAGGTCACGTCCGGGTCAAAGGCACTTGCTGGTCAAAAGTCACTTCCCGGTCAAAGGTCTCATACAGTGCGAGATCACTTCCGGTCACGTGATCGGTGGAGTGGATGTGGGATTTTCCGGTAATGTACGATACCGTCAATCGGGTACAATGTGCGTGCAATATACTTGCTCCTTTTCAATACTTGGTTGAATCAGACCCTATAATTATTATAGTGTCCATGGTTGAATGGCTCCCCACACGTAGTCCACATGTTTTAAGGGATTGATGTATCATATATGACGGATAGGCCGATTTTCCGGCAAAAAACCACCAGAAAAACGGACTTCACAAAAATGCGGATAACCCCAGTCAAATTGGTCTAGGCAGGCTCTATGTGGTCCCAATGGGTCGCGGAGGGTCTCATCTTTAAGGCCTTGGCATATATGGATGCAACCTGTAACCATCTCGGTCATCTATACGCGGTAAGACTGACCCTGGGATCGTGTGTATCCATTTACAGCCTACTTTCGGCAAGTGCGAGAGGAAATTTCCAGAAATCAATACCACGTGACTTCGTCAGCCAATCAGCTAAAGTCTACCGACGTAACCCCAACGTAACTCGCCATTTTCGAATCATGTGATGCCCTACTTGTTGAAAATTACAGATCTACCACACCTCTTGGGTGATACGAAAGTTATTTATACCTATATATTTTGTAAGCCTAGCCTATATCTGTTTCCCAAGTGGTTTGAAAACCTGTAATTTATCAGATTTCTCGAGTCTGTTCTCTGCCGGATGAAGACCGAACAGAATCCCGTAATATACCGGATATCGCTCCGCAATAATGGAGACTCACGATTCGCAAGCCATCTTATGGATGGCGAAGTGTACGCAAATGATATGGATGACGCTGGAGTGGTTTGGACTGGAAATGATGTCACTGTGCACATACGCAGTCAAGTAGTAGTAGAGAAATATGGCACTTTAGGGGTACACAAGTGTTTTTGGACAATAGCTGGGCCAGCCTTAATCCTAACAGGGCATGTAGGGTCTGGACTTGCAGCTTGCGTGGTGTAGACGGAGACTCGTGTGATTTTGATCAGCGATGACGTCACGATGCACAGTCGAGTAGTAGAGAAAGATGGTATTTTAGGAGTGTGCAGGACGATGGTCTAGAGGTGCTGTGCTGAAGCTTTCATGGTGCAGAGGTGGTTACTGAAAGTGATGTCATGGTTAACACACTGTCAAGGAGTAGTAGAGAAAGGGCAAGTTCGGGTGTGCATGGGAGTGTTGGGTGATCTAGAGACCATATCTGATTGAAATATAGCATGCAGTAGGCCTCGCGTTGAAGCACC
Organism: Hanleya hanleyi; assembly: GCA_036873755.1. Classification (NCBI taxonomy): domain Eukaryota; kingdom Metazoa; phylum Mollusca; class Polyplacophora; order Lepidopleurida; family Hanleyidae; genus Hanleya; species Hanleya hanleyi. The sequence continues at coordinate 22,830 of JAVTVY010020414.1, forward strand.
TGTGTTGTGGAATATGACTCAAGTGATGTCCATGTGACTGCCACGTCATCAGTAGTAGAGGAAGCACAATCGCTTGGGGCACATTTGAGACCAGGCACCATGAAGCAGGTTTGAAAGTTGGGGCTGAACTCTCTACTGGTCATGTTAAATGCTGGACTGGTGCCATATTAGATAGGGCTTATATCATTGCAGTCTCAAAAACTGGGGAGGCTTCCCAAGACCCCCTGCTTTGCAGACCATGGAAATATGCTTGAATACACCACTATAAAATAAACTAAAAAAACAGGGGTGACGGGTGGACCTTAGAGATGCATGTAGACCCTGTAGTGTATCCAGAGAAAACACGCGACATGCTGTTGTTGTGGGCAGAGCAGGATGGGTCTGTCTACTAGGGTAGAGTTACCTCCCCTGGTTCAATCTTTGGCCATGTTCACTTTTATCCACGAGACATATTGTCAGCCTACCGTTCACTCTGATCCCTAATCGTCTTCGTACAGTCCAGGGTACTGTGATGACAACATATACCGGAATAGCTGTTTTTGCATTTTGACTGTATTTTGCAGAGTATCAGTGGGTGGTAACTGTATAGCACGATGGACCTATGCCTGGGATCTCTATTCATTTCTAGTGACAGCAGGCAGGCTATTCTGTTCACAGATCACTATGACTGTTGTGGCGACACCTTTGGGTGTAAGCCTGTTGCACGCTATCCTCCCCAGCATTGACAGGTCCTCGATCGCTGTGCATGGGTATTAATAGCTGCTGTCACAATACAATCGCAAAAGTTGTGTTCCCTTTCATTTTTGCCCAGAGTTACCTGGGACCAGTTATCTGCATCAGCAGCTGAGCTATTCATATCAGTGGATATGGCTATCAATATCTGTCGGGACTGTCAGAATCAGCCAGTTATGTCTGGTGAAGGTGGGTTCGGACTCCGAGCATGTAGAACCGATGTTGGTGGTTAGACATCGACTGTACATGTACACCTCTTTGGACTATAGGGTTGCTTCAACTCAATTCCGGCACACTAGCTCAGAAGCTCTGATTGGTCTAAATTATCACATCATATCCCATCGCAATGCAGTGATGCCCATCATTATGTCTTATCACTGTCTCAATGCCTTCACACTCTTTCTTAAAGAGGTAGTAGCATCATTTAAAAAGTATTCATCAAATAACATATTTTGATAACAGTTATTTCGTAGTGGAGGTGAACGTTTTCCTGTGGCCTCATTTTTTTAATATCACGGGCATTGAAATTACACTTTTGACGTTCTCTGAAAAACGTGACAGCATGCACCTGCACTTGGCTCCAGTGCCTGAGATGATGTCACAAAACGTGCATTGGCATTCTGGTCGTAATGCTTTGCAACGTCATACTCGAACATTTATTGCACTGTGAAGTCATGGACACCTGGTCATGTTATCTGACGTCATTTCCCATTTTCATGTTGTTCAGACCGAATTGAAGAATCTGACAATATTGGTCTCTATAAGGAATACACGACTTCACGGCTTGAAAATCTTTTGGCACATGTTGCAAGTGATCATGCTGTTCAGTTTACCCGAACAATTAAAATCATGCTACTCCTTATGGTAATAAAACGTCATCGTACACACATACTTTGAACATTGGCCCTTGACTTTGATGGAAGTGATGTCATTTCCACAAGTGGCAAAATTACGCGTTTGCGCATGCATCGCCTGGTGGTGCTGCCTATATTGACAGGAAATGTCATTGCGCACATGTGCACTTGCCTGGTGGTGCCGTCCATATTGGCTTAAAGTAATTTCATCACTGGAAGTGATGTCATCGAAAACACGGAAATGATGTCATCAATGCATGTGATGTCATCATACGCATTCATACTCATTTTGGAGGTACACCCTAGGGCTTTAGTGTACAGGGTGTTCCACACACACCCCAACTGGGGAACCACCAAGGGTGTGCTTGCATAATAATAAGCAGCAACTTTATCAGCCTTCACACACATACAGGTGGGTGTGGGTCTGCAGTCAGAGGTGTCGGGTGGCATGCTTCAGATCAAAGATCAGATACTGGGGGTTGTCACATCTTCAAACGCTTTGAACACAAACTGGGTGTGGCATTTGTCTCACCACATGCAGCAGAGATCATTTAAACTGATGTTCCGTTGCTCTTTTTTTACTGAACAGATTCTGCGCAATGTAGATGATGCGGAGTTGCCGATGATGGCCGCCTTTGGTAAAGCGCTGAGTTATCCGCGCACCAATGCATCTATTTCCACCCAAGATTCCAAGTTGGTCAGGGTGGGTAGTCTTTCCATGAACACGATGTTGGGCATCGTCTCGTACATCGCCTGTCATTCACTTTAACACCACATTTGGAGATGTTTTTTTCCCCCACCCGATTGAGATTGTAATTGTGCATATTGATATGCAGATTTTAATCAGTTTTCCATATGCTGAATTTCCCAGCAGTTTTGGGTCCCCAAACGAGGGCTTCATACCCGTCTGTGGGCTTCGCTCTTGCAGTAAATAATCTTGTTTATACACCTTGTTATTAGAGACCTGCTCCGAGTTTGGTCCGAATTTTGTCTCCTGATAAACGGATTTCTATGGACCAGCTACAAAATGTCAGATCTGATATGTATAAAAGACAAATGGTAGGAGAGTGAAGTCATAGATCCCCGTGTTTGTAACCAATGTAGTCTCTTTTTGATTACATTGTTTCATTTCAACCAGCCAATATGCACTGATCAAAATGAAGGAGGGGGGGGGGGGACAACTTCTCACAATTTATATCCAAATTCTCTACTTTTTCCAGATCACAAAGGCAGGTTTCCAGACCTACATGTAACACCAGACCTACATGTAACACCAGACCTACATGTAACACCAGACCTACATGTAACACCAGACCTACATGTAACACCACCACAAACACGTATGTGGATATATATTTCACTCATTGTAATTTTCCCATTTTCCACTGATTTCTACAAATGAATCTGTTAAGATAAAGAATCAAGACAAATGAAACCATGTTGTCTGCCAGTCATAATTGACCATTTTAAATAACAGCACCCTTGCACCTCTTCTGCCTCATTTTGAGATGAACTTGTTCTTGTGGTCTTTAATCAATTCTGGCCAATATCCATTTCAGTTTAGTATAAATTTGTTGACAACACCAGTAGAACTCTGTGAATGAAGTTGGTCCACTCTTCATTGAGATTCAGATTCAAGTGTTGCATAATTAGGCAAGTTTGGTCATTATACCTGTTCCACAATTGCCTATGTCATGTGAATCTGCAAAGGCTATTACTAATCTTTCTAGCAATATTGTGATAACAGCGACTATTGTCATATTTTAAACCAGACCTGTCAAGATCAATGATCTTTAATATGCTTCTGATTGCTTTTACCAGGGTCGAGGTCAGTGAACTTCAATATGTTTGGGATCAATAAGCAATGAAAGCTCGTGTGAAACATGGGCGAAGAGCATTTCCCCAGATAATTTTGTAACACATAATTTGGTACTCACAGGGCTTTAGATCTCCCCAATTTGGGCACACCCCCTATTAAGGGTGGCAATTTCTTTTAGAATGGAACAGAGGGTGGGGCACATACCCCTGGAAAATGAGCAATCAGAAATCATCCCTGGTAGAAGTGCCTCTGAGAAGGGATTTCTTCACCAACAGGCATGACAGGCGAAACCCAGTGTGAGGCAACACCAACTTTGTTTTGCGTTTCATGTGCCCACCGACATTAAAAAATCAAATAAAAACACAGGAAAGAAGCTCTGATTGTTTAATTGTATGCCCCCCCCCCCCTTCCGCTTTAGTCTGACACTGCCCCGCCATTGTGCTGTTCTGTATTGGTCAGTGGAGGCCTAATTTGGATAATTATAAAACTTCTGTTTCAGTCACTTTTTCACCATGCCTCGCATAATACATATTCCAAGTATCAAGTCCAGGGTTCGGCATTAACGACAGCCCGACTGTCCAGGACAAGTGAATGTCAGTGAATGTCAATTTCGAACAGCCAATTTTTATGTCATTTTCATAACAGACTCCTACAACAACTAATTGATTTTTTTAACAATAAAGTTTCACATTACCGGGGCGGTAAATGATTTCTTTTGACAGCTGATTTATTGGTGTAATTTGGCTGGTGTGGATCATGCACGCTATATGGTGTCCCTGCCAACACTGTTGGTGGGATAATAGAAGTTCGCTGATTGCTTAGATGATGTCATGTACTCGCTTCGAGACCAATCACAATGCGTGTTGCTCGCTCAATCGGAAACGCAACAAAAACAAAATGGCGGTAAGACAGCTGTCGTCGAAGTGGTTTTCGTTTGGTGATGAAAGTACCGCATCGAAAAGGAAACTCCTGTCAAAAGAGGCCTACGAGAAAAAGAGTAGGAGAAGACAGTTTGTACAATCATGGATGGAACAATTTGTCGGGTTAAAAGACACCGATGAAGGCATGCTGTGTTCCATATGTGTGGAGGCAGGAAATAGTTCCTCTTCGTTCTTGAATGTGGGCAAGTGACCTTTCATCTTGGACAGGTAATCTTGCAATCCACCTGCCCGACTGGACAGGTGATCTGAAAAGTTGGTGTCAATCCTTGGAAGTCAATCGACCAACAAGCGATAATACAATGATTTGATACAAGAGGGTTGCCGGGACTTTCGCCAAATCTGAAAATGTGACCTGGTTATGAGACCTACATTCCTTGGTGTATATTGTGGTGAAATTATGAAGTATCAGTGAACTTTGAATTTTGAACCCAATTCACCCTTTTTGGGGTAATTTCATACTTCGGGACCTATGAGGTCTGCTATGGAATGTAGAATGACATATATAGTCACATTCCTGTCCAAATCGGTTAATTGGAAATAGGATGATTTTAATTGGTCGATCAAGGCCTAATTTGCATAAATATCACAACTCTGCTTCAGTCACTTTCTTCACCTTGATTTAATTGTATAATGTATATCCCAAGTATCAATCCAGCCTGGACAAATATATAAATCCCACTCACTAAGGTTTGAGGAACAAAGGGCCATAACTCTTGAAAACATAACCAAAACTTTACGCTGCACAACTACGAAGCACTGGCCACATTTCATGCAAGTTTCAATACTGTACATCAAATATTAACCGAGATATTGCACTGACAATTCAGTTCATTTTGGTGCATCATTACATATCATCTTCAAAGTCTAAATATTCTGTCAAAATGCACCAGAACACACCATTTTACTTCAATTATAGAGAAGAAAAGCAACTTCGAGTAGGGATGACAATTTCATTCTGTATATTTTGCTGTTAGTTATAGCATCTTCAGCAGTGAACAAAGTTACAAACAGCTCCATATGCACAGTATATATAAAAGGCATAATGTGATCTTAGCCAATACACATTTATGAATAGATTTAGCAGTAAATTATGTCAGTCAATGAACAAATGTCATGAAGTTTGGATAAGGACTGTCATTTTAAGATAATATAGGTATAATTTTCTTGGCAAACCACATCAGAATTGATGGAAACCTGCAAATGTTGTAACTCGCATGAGAATATACAATTATGAAACATGCGAGTTACAACATTTGTAGGTTTCCATCAATTCTGATGTGTGCTGCAAAGAAAATTACACCTATATTATCTTAAAATGACAGTCCTTATCCAAACTTCATGACATGTATAAATATTCAACGTAGGTACATACCCACTATATCACCATACTTTATTCATTTGTGTACAGTTTACCAAGTTCTTGCCAAATGAGCAGATTATGTATTGTTTTCATCAATTTGAGTGTGTATTGTATCACCTGAATTACACCATTTTATAGATCTCTGTCAGGTTATGGCTGAACATTTAACAATTTCTGAAAATGGCATTTTAATATCTGTCCAACTTGACCGACATAATTTACTGTCTTACCTATTCATAAATGTGTATTGGCTAAGATCACATTATGCCTTGTATAATATACTGTGCATATGGAGCTGTTTGTAACTTTGTTCACTGCTGAAGATGCTATAACTAATAGCGAAATATACAGAACGAAATCGTCATCCTTACTCGGAGTTTCTTTTCTTCTCTATTTTTGGAAAATCATCAGTGGTTCCAATGGATTACTTCAATTAGATATACATGTACAAAATTTCCAGGTGGGATGTTCCATATAGCAGGTATGTAGACGTTCCACTTCAAAAATCTTTCTACTTTTTCAGTTCAAAAAATAATTATCAACAGTTGTAACTATGCAGTCAAAATGCAATGGTATGTGCAATTTCACATCTCGAGTTTCAAATAAATTCTGGGGACCTCCACATAAAACAAAAAAATTGAGCATTAACTGAGTGATAATTTGTGATTTTATTCAAACTAAAGTCATGAGAATTTCATATATTAAAAAAAAAAAATGCCCATCTGGCTTACAAGGGTTGTGAATTATAACACTGGGAATGTTACATTCATGTTCAGCAAAATAGAATTACTTTTCCCTGAATAATTAGCAAATTTTCATTTTTGTGAAAACAAAATCTTATTTTGAGATGCAAAAATGCGTCTCTATGATTCACCACCAAAATCTTGTCAGTCCTTTCCCAATCTTGCAAGATCATTATACCCAAATTTTACGGAAATCAAACACATTGTTCAGAAGATATGATGTTACACATGTTTACCTGCATTCATGTCTATTGCACCACCTAGTGAAGACCAAATGCCATGAAAAACAAGCAGGTGAAATCTAAAGCCCTAGGGAGATGGCATATAAGAGTTCAGTGGAAAAAACTTTAATCATGATAATGGTTATGGAGGTTTTGTCATTAAGTCAGATAATTGAGATATTTCATTTAAATCACAATTTGGTTCGCACCAAAAGGGAATTATCATGTCGGCAATCCTATATTTATGCTCGGCAACCTAGAATAGAACAGTTTTTAAATATTTCTCCAAGCGAATTGGTAAATTTTCATTTCACGAAAAACTTTTTTATTTGAGACGCAAAAAACTTGCCTTTATAGTTATGCCAGCTACACCAGAACCTTTTCAGCACATTGACTATTCTTCAAGACCATTGTAATAAAATTTCAAAGAAATCGGACAAGCCGTTCAGACGAAATTGTCACAGAAAGGTTTAAGTAAGCTCTGACTACAACGCCACCTAGTGGTGAGCAGCGGGTATCGAAACACAACCAGACAAATTTCCCAGACCTAGGGAGATAGCACACAAAGTCTGATCTGAAAATATTTAACGGTTTCAGAGATATTCATGTTTGAAGTCACGGCGGCGGCGGAGCCGTTTCTCATGAAAACATAAGAGCATCCACTTTGTGGAAATGCTCTAATAAGCAGAATTGCATCTCCATTTTAAATATAGAAAATCTAGCTCTAAGAAGCAAGCACCAAAATCCAACATTAAATAATTCATTGTCCAATGTGTATAAAATAAAATTAATAAAAAGTTTAAACACACTTCTTAGAAGAGAGAAACGATCAACAATTTTCAACGAAGCCAGCAAGACATGGCGTTCTTTCCATAAATCCTATTCACGGACCAGAATTCTTCATTCAAATGAATTTCCAAGTCATTTTTCAGAATACGTATCTCAGTCACACTTTTGAGTGTTCACAGCATAGAGATTTAAAACACAGGATAATCAAACAGCCCTATCCCTGGCTCAGGTGGATTAACCAGAAATAGATATAAGTTACAAAACATAGAGCCAGTTATCTTACAGAAATTTGAGAAAATTTGGAGGCATTTAGTGGTACCAGTATAGCTATGTTTGACAAATTTGGAGGCATTTGGTGGTACCGGTATAGCTATGTTTGACAAATTTGGAGGCATTTGGTGGTACCGGTATAGCTATGTTTGATACATTTGAAGGCATTTGGTGGTACCGGTATAGCTATGTTTGACAAATTTGGAGACATTTGGTGGTACCGGTATAGCTATGTTTGACAAATTTGGAGGCATTTGGTGGTACCGGTATAGCTATGTTTGACAAATTTCTGTGGCATTGATTAAAATCGTCAATTGGTTAAAATCGTTACGTTAACAGCATTACCAGAAGTGACCTCAGAAAATAGGTCAAGGTCAATCATGATAAATTCTGCTCAATGGGCATATGCATCCACAGTGTGGATTTGGAAAGAAGAGTAGTAATCCTTTAACAGTTGTTTTAACAGCAGTGAATTAACAGTTAACATATCACTTGATCTGGATAAAATAGATTATGATCAGTCGACTTGAATGAATAGCTGGTCAAAAAGCAGATGCATCTGTGGTACAAAATTAGACAGGCTAGCCGAGCTTTAATCTTTGAAGAAATATGTTAAAAGTACCAAATCCATATTTTAATGTGCAATCTGACCTTGAAAAATAGGTCAAGGTTGGTCATCTTCAATAGGCTTCTGGCTCATTGCCAGTTGCAACTTTTGTATGAATTTGAAGAGCCTGTCTATTATCCTGCAAGAGATGTAGTGTCCACATTGAATATGGGCAGATAGATAGATGGGGAAACGGACAGACAGATGATGCTGAAAAGACCTTTCGCCAGTTCAACTGGCGAGATGAATGATAACACCCCAACACAATTAGCGACATAATAGGTGGTACATGTTTTAATTTTGAAATTTGAAGGTCAAATACAATTGGCCCATCTACTACTATATCTGCCACACAAATGTCATGAAAGAACATGTTCTTCAATAGAAAATTCAAACTTCCCCTTTCCATGGCAATTACCAAATGAATCGCTATCATAACACACAGAGATTTATTGTCAAAACACGTTTTTACCTTATCCTCCATGTCCTGATCAACATTATTAACTGAAGTCTCCATGTCCTGATCAACATTATTAACTGAAGTCTCCATGTCCTGATCAACATTATTAACTGAAGTCTCCATGTCCTGATCAACATTATTAACTGAAGTCTCCATGTCCTGATCAACATTATTAACTGAAGTCTCCATGTCCTGATCAACATTATTAACTGAAGTTCCATGTCCTGATCAACATTATTAACTGAAGTCTCCATGTCCTGATCAACATTATTAACTGAAGTCTCCATGTCCTGATCAACATTATTAACTGAAGTCTCCATGTCCTGATCAACATTATTAACTGAAGTCTCCATGTCCTGATCAACATTATTAACTGAAGTCTCCATGTCCTGATCAACATTATTAACTGAAGTCAGATCCCAATGGGAGGCTTGCACTATAGGACCAGAAGCCGATAGTGCTAGTTCAGACCGTTGATTGGTTAACTGAGCCAAAATTGACAAACAGGAAATTGCAATCAGAGAATTTGATAGTTGGTAATGTGTGAGACCCCCATTAGTCATTCATCGTTTAGGTTTATATTACCCATGTCGCCTCCCGTATATATGGTACAAGGGCCATAGCCAGGATTTACTGGGGGGTGGTTCACCTTCACTTCAAAAGGGCACATCAGGGGGTTCGCTGTATGGGAAAAGGGACAAATAGGGGGTTCGCTTCAGTTTGAAAAGGGCATTTATATGAGAAAAATATATAATATTTCCGAAAGGGGGGTTCGCTCGAACCCCAAAAAACCCCCTTGGCTACGGGCCTGGATACTATACTGATACTTGTTGTTCAATGGCTGAAATCTTACGGACTGCTTTTTCCAATCACCAACAAAATAGATATACAACCCAACTTTTTCTTTCAAGGAAAACCAGGAAAAACCAAAGGGCCAGGGAGTAAATTGTCTCAGCTGTGCACATTTTGTGGGTGTGACAAAACTAGTTTTACCTAGTTCTTTTTTTTTGCCATTTCAAAAGTGGTGCTGCTCATCGAGATGCCTCTAACCACTTTCTCATGAGGTAGCGCAGAATATGACCTATTTTTCTACTCAGCAAGTTTTTCAGGAAAGTCTGCTCTGGTTTAAAATTTTAATTATAAAACTGTCTATTGCCTTGAAATAATGGTACACATACATGCTCATTCAGCTAATATATAGATATACGCTATTTCTTCTAATTTATCGAAAAAGCATTTTTAGACTTAGAAGCAGAAAAAAAAACATATTAATGTCAGCTGAGTCTAAATACTGTGGCATGAATATGTTATTTATCCCAACAACTGAAAAGATAGCTAGTGAAATTTGTAAAACATTAGCATTTGCCATTTGAATAATTAGTAGAAATATGGTAACAAATTCAGGTTAAAGTTTCTATGACAAAATAATTTTCGAAGAGCACCCATAGCGCAAAAATAGCAAGTCGGTTGCATGCAAATATGACAGAATTTACAATACGTAGTCCTCCAATCCACAATATGTGGGCTAGTCCAACATCACAACTTCACTTTAGAAAGATTGTTCAGAGGCCCCTTATATTCCTCTCCTGTTGGAATAGAATTAGAAAACATTTGATTAGTTGTAAAAGAAGACTTATATAAGATACAATTTATGTAAATCACTTAGAACGATAAAGAATACACATAAATGACATCATATTTACCAACTGAAATATATGGAATAACAGTAATGGTTTCATTTTATGAAAGAAATTCATTATAAAATAATTTTTGAGGGAATAATACAGTACAGAGCATGCAGAGAGAGAGATTGGGCTAGCTTTCACTGGGACACTTCACGGTAATATTGGCAGAGTTTTGGTACTATGAGTGGACATAGGATTTAATCCATTTGATGGCCTATTTTTCTTTCTCTGACAAAAATTATGTCATACAATCAATGGATTTTTATATGAGATTCCAGTTGCATCAAGAAATATTTGGTCAATTCAAATTTTCAAAAAAGAAATCAGCATTTTCATTGGCTTGTCAAGAAAATTTGAAGAATATCCAGACATACAACAATAGAGTTTCGGTGAAGGTGTATTTAATTCAAGGATATACTCTACACCTAATTACAAGTTGTCAATTTCTATGAAAACAAGCTGGCCTTGCAGCTTTCTCAATATTCTATCAAATCTCGAATTCAGGAGCAGTAAGGCCTAGTTTGTACAATAATTCAGGAGCAGTAAGGCCTAGTTTGTACAATAATTCAGGAGCAGTAAGGCCTAGTTTGTACAATAATTCAGGAGCAGTAAGGCCTAGTTTGTACAATAATTCAGGAGCAGTAAGGCCTAGTCTGTACAATAATTCAGGAGCAGCAAGGCCTAGTTTGTACAATAATTCAGGAGCAGTAAGGCCTAGTTTGTACAATAATTCAGGAGCAGTAAGGCCTAGTTTGTACAATAATTCAGGAGCAGTAAGGCCTAGTTTGTACAATAATTCAGGAGCAGTAAGGCCTAGTCTGTACAATAATTTCTACAATGGTAAACAATCTAAATATTTGATCACCGGATGTGTTCTACTGAGTCTAACAACATGTCTGACTTAAATAATCGATCGGTAATCGAGCCGTGAGTTCACATATCCCCCACAAGATTTTCCACCATCAGATGAGACAAAACAAAACAAATACTAGTTCTTATTTAACATTGCTCAATGTGGAAATATAAAAATAGATTTTTTTTTTTACAAGTTCAGTCAACTTGTGCAGGCTTCAAGTTCATCATCAGTCACATGTGCGCAATATGAATTTGGATACCCTAACTATAATCATTCAAAAAATATTGCAAACATTAGAATTTGACCTTTTTAATTAGGTCAAGGTCAGTCATTTTCCATATACTTCTGACCCGTCACCAAGTGCTGTAAAAATCTGGAGCCTGGTTATAGTCCTTCAAGAGATATTTTGTCCACACCAAATATGGACAGACAGACGATGCCAATGATAATAATTCTTTGGCCAGATTTGGTTGAGAGGTAATGATCAATCAAAATCAATTACCGCTACTTTTAATGAGTTTGTGGTATACTTGGAATTTGATCATAATCCACATCTCTGAACTGGAGTTCACAATTTCCCACATTTTCTGCCCTAGGTGACTTTGACCTTTATCGGACTTTTTTTACATAAAAGTGAGTAGGGTTATTCTCTGCCCATATGCAAGGTAGGCATCAAGTTTTGAACCAATTCTGGACATGGAACAGGAGATGATCCATTTTTCACAAAAAGTTCTCTGGCTTGAGTGAACTTGACCTTTTGACCTAAACATAAATAACTTTCTTCTTTGCCCCGTTGGCACTATGTACCCAATGTTTGATACCAATTCATAAACTGGAACTGGAGATTTTCCTCTTTTTTGCATGTTTTCTAGCCCAAGTGACCTTGACCTTTGACCTAGTGACCTCAAAATCAATAGCAAGAAAGCTATTCCCCAATTATACATTCAGTTAAAATTTGGAGTGAATTGAATCAATAGTTTTCAGGTTATCGTGTGAACGGGAAAACGTCACGCACACACCCACTCACGAACACACACACACAAACAGCAATTCTATATCCCCTGACCGGGGCCCAGCGGGGGATAATGATAGAAATTATGCATACCTAAAATTTCTGCTAGGATTGGAAAACGATCGGATCCCCACACCATCTCTGATTTTCCATTTAAATGAGCAACTATTATAGGTGCCCCGAATGCCTAAGGAATTCAAAAGAACATATGCTCAAAATGAGTAATGTGGGCTTCAAAAGGTAGATATATATTGCAAACATGAGAAGGAGCCAGGAAGGAGGCATTGCGAGTGGGGGGGGGGGGGACCCATGGACAGGAGATGGCTGAATATTTTAGAATAATTTCACATTTGAAGAGGTAAATATTTCACAATACTTGAGCACTCCACATTTTCTGCTACAAAAAAGTTAAGATAATAGTGCTGATAGGAGGGATGAGCAGGGTGAAGAATGTGAGGTGGGGATGGAGTGTGCGGGACAAAAGATTTGTGATTCATAACAAATATATATACTATGAGTATAAAATACATCAGAGTTTGGAACAAATTAGCAAACAATGAAAAGGGTTGTACTTTCAGACATGAATGCCTCTGCTCCAGATGCAAGGAAACACATTCCAGAAAAGAAATCAACTATGTTGCAAGTTATAGTTACATGATGACATGAGACGATGATGTAACGGATATATAAACCAGGAAGAAATGGCTCATGGGGAATATGCCACTTTAGCCAGAGGAGATGAGTCTCCCCATTTAGAGTAACCCAGGCTGACAGTTTCTGGGTGTGAAAAGGAATCGGAACCAAACATTGTGATATGAGTGAAATAGTGTTGAGAGCAATGGTAAATCATATTCACTCACTCACTCACTCAGTGGTGATATCGAGATAACGACATGTACATACCCCATACTCTAGAGCCTCCTCTGTGGTGTCCTTTAGTTTGTCTTTGATTGCTTGCTGTCTGATTTTTAACAAGCCATCAGTTATCACAGCCTCATTTAACCCTGCCTTTTTAGCTGCCTGGAAAAGGAGCAAAAGACATACGGTAGGCCTAAATCTGATAATATATATGTTAAACCTGATATATATTAAATCCCTAAAATATGGTTAACATTCAATCACCCAGAGATTTCTCCTCCAATTGTCTGATCAGTCACTAGTAAAATTTGATCACCTCTGAAATGTAGAACAAGTTCTGAGAACCCCTACATCTCGCCTTGCGGCATGTGTGGGGTCATCCAACGAAGGTGCAGCAGTATTGAAAGCATACATGTAAAGCAAACAATAAGGTCTGGAATAGGTGATGTGGTACAGACAATAATGTCTGGAATAGATTATCTGGTACAGACAATAACATCAGTTCCATGTGGGATTACTGGCATATAAGTTAATGCCATGTAGGATGGATAGGTCAGTGCTGTCGGATTACTGGTGCATAGGGCAGTCCAGTGTGAGATTACTGCTGGATAGGTCAGTCCCATGTGAGATTATTGCTGGATAGGCCAGTCCTGTGTAGAATTACTGCTGGATGGACCAGTCCCGTGTGTTATTACTGATGGATAGACCAGTCCCCTGTGGGATTACTGCTGGATAGTCCAGTCCCAAGTGGGGTTACTGCTGGATAGGCCAGTCCTGTCTGAGATGACTGCTAAATAGATGAGTCTCGTATGGGATTAATGCTGGATAGGACAGTCCAGTGTGGGACTACTGCTGCATAGGCAGTCCAGTGTGGGGTTACTGCTGCATACAGCAATCCTGTGTGGGATTACGGCTGGGGAGGCCAGTCCCATGTGGGATTACTGCTGGATAGGCTAAACCTGAGTGGGATTACAGTGGAACAGGTCAGTTCCATGTACGATTATGGCTGGATAGGTCAGTGCCATGTGGGATTAGTGCTGCATATTGCAGTCCAGTGTCATATTACTTCTGAATAGGTCAGCTCCGTGTGAGATTACTGCTGCATAGGCCAGTCCCGTGTGGAATTACTGCTGGATAGGCCAGTCCCATGTGGGATTACTGCTGGATAGGCCAGTCCAGTCTGGGATTACTGCTGGATAGGTCAGTCCTGTGTGAGATTACTGCTAGATAGGCCAGTCCCAAATGGGATTACTGCTGCATAGACCAGTCCGGTCTGGGATTACTGCTGGATAGTTGAGTTCCGTATGGGTTTACTTCTGGATAGGTCAGTCCCGTGTGGCATTACTGCTGGATAGGCCAGTGCCATTTGGGAATAAGGCTGGATAGGTCAGTCCCGTGTGAGATTACTGCGGGAGAGCTGTGACCTAGGAAAACATGAAACATGTCCACTAAGTTTTATAATCATCCCACGAAAGGTTCAACAAACTTTCCATGTACAGATCTACATGTAAATTTTTGGCCAACAAAAACCTTATCAATGGAAATGTACAAAGTCTAAACTGCAATAATTAGGACTAAAATTCATATTTAATGTCATATTTCTTAAATAGCACATGCACATCCTTGAATCACATTGAACTTGGGTAGCAAGTGTCAAACTCATCCAATGAAAGCTGACAGCTTCAGAAAACTTTCCATGTACATGTATATGTAGAGGCCTACATGTACAATTCACCTAAACAGAAAACTCATCATTTGCCATAATTTGGAGAAAAATCAATATTTCATCTCAAAAATAGCACACGTACATCCTCCAATCATAAGAAACATGTGTACCAAGTTTCGTAATCATCCAATGGGAGCTGACAACTGCAGCAAACTTACCATGTACATGTACATGTATACATGTAGAGGCCTACATGACGGTACAATTCACCTAAACAGAAAACTCATCATTTGCCATAATTTGGAGAAAAATCAATATTTCATCTCAAAAATAGCACAGGTACATCCTCTAATCATAAGAAACATGTGTACCAAGTTTCATAATCATCCAATGACAGCTGACAACTGCAACAAACTTTCTAAGTACAGATGTACATGTGCACTTCAGCTAAATGCAAAACTCTATCATAGGGATTTTAACATTGGAGCACCCCAGGAGTAGTACCCCCAGGTGGCATACCCACCCCCCATATTTTTTTTACATTTTTTCTAATTTTTCTAGATTTTTTTTGAATTTGCTAAACCAAAAACCTTATCATTTCCAGGCAGGGGACACCGACGCTGACACCGACAACTGACACCGACACCCTCTTTCCCCCTCACAATATCTCCCCTTTACTTCGTAAGTCGAGATAAAAAACTAGATACTTTCTGTTCTGATGAAATTGAGCACCCCATTATTTCTGGGTGATGAAAGTGCTGTAGTTTCATGGTCTTGATCCTTTCAGGTACCGGTACTTTGATTGATGTACCACTCTAAATATATATCTACAGGTGGACAACAAATTTCTCAGAATTCCCTGAAACAATATTATATCACACAGATTGGGGAAAACAAGGCCACCGTTAGTTGATTGTTCATTTCTCATGACCCTCGCGCATCTTAATTTGAGGGGCAAAGAATTAAAATTCGTGCGGGTTTTCAGCGTTTTTAGGTGTGAAATATCTCTTTTCTTCAAATTTACATGCGTTTGGTTTGCTGCAATCATAATTAATAATAATTAATTATCACACTCAGCATGACTATTTTCACAAGCAGGGTCACGAGAAACAAGCAATTAATTAACAGCGGCCCAACCCTGTCAAAAACAGCACATTGACAAATTCTGCCTGAACTATGCTGGGCACATTCAGTCTTATTCGATAAATGACTGACACAGAAAGCCAATATCAGTATATGAAAGAAATGAAAATGACAACCAGTATAGCAATATGAGTTAGACAAGTCTTTGAAAAGAACTATGACATAGCACACATGTCCTGTTCAACTGTGCATTTTGTGATGGTGAACAGGCCTGAAACCTGATTATGTTTTATCCCACTTATATACCATGATGCGATGTAGGCCCCCAACATCCATGAAAATTAAATGGCAGGTGGGGATCGCAATACGGTACAATTTAATTAGCCTATCGCCTCTCTCATGTAACATGACATCAAATAAATTGCCAGCAAGAGGTCCCTGGACTGGCATAGTCCGAAGAGCAAGCTTTAATTTGTTGTATCGGTTACATTTAGGACTTCATGCCAGGTGTATACAGACAGCCAGAATTTCACACTCTGCTTTAGGAGACTCTTATTAACCTTAAATACCCAATGCTGCAACGGCATCACAGTTTTCACTGCTTTGGACCTCCGTTAAAACCAGTGCACAAGTACATGTATGAAGTTCAGTCATTTAGGAGTAATTAACTGCATATTTTCAATATTTCTGTTAGAAGTAGAATGTTTACCTGGACAAGACTGTCAGGCTTAGTTATATCTTCATCCTGAAAAATGACAAATTCATAATTATAATCATTTTGATCATTCTACATACATCTAACTCCTATTTCTGCATAAACAGAAAAATTACTATTACATTTTGATGTCATTTGTTACATGTCAGATTGGTTGTTTTTCCATGTAAAATTCTCACTACATAATTGAAATCATCAGAAACAATGTATATTTGTAATATGAACAAAATGTCTTAGAATTGACTTGGATTCCCGTAGATTGTTGTGCAGAATTGCGAGAATCTCTCAGGATTCTCATAAATCTTGAATAAAAACAAATTGATGGACAGAAAGACAGACAGCATGAACACAATATCCCTAACCACAACATTCAGGACAGGATGGATTCTCCACAAATTTACCATACCCGACTCCATATTCTCATCCATAATTCTCGAGACAGGTCCTCCACATATTCTGGGTAGTTCAGACTAACTGCCGTGACAAGCCTCATCGCAGCCAGTGTTGAGCCTTTCCTGAAAAGTACCTCCGGGTTCTGCAAAGGAAATCCTACAGGAAGAATTATATAATTCCAAAGATATGGCACATTTCATACTTCAAATAGCCAGGAACTAGAGCCGATATTATCATTCATCCCAAAATAAGGAGAAATGAAAACCCGAGGGTTTGAAGTCCCCCGACGTTGAAACAACTGATTTGGCTTGGATACCGGTACCGAACATTCAGTACCTGGAATGGAGAGCAATCCCAAGTGAGATCCAGTGGCAAGGTATCCACAATTACTGAATTTGTCCTAATCCGATCAGGTTTTCCGCCACCTAGTTAGTTATACTTATACCTGTTGCTCCACAGAATTGTTTTGTGGTTGCAACAGTTTACAGGTAAACATCTTAATTCTGAAGGTCAATGGCGCAGCTAAGTACCCACTCTATGGTTCATGTACCGGCTCTATGGTGACACCCTATGCTGCCTCTTATGCCGCCTCTAAGAGGCGGCATAGGGTGTCACCATGGGGCAACGAGGTAAGGATGTTCATGAACTTACAGATGGAAAATTGATGGGGACGCTGTGGTACTTTTTCAGTCGCTTTAAATCAGTTCGTACATAGGCCATCTTTGTCGAAGAATGAGGCGGAGGACTGTTATCTGCCAGTGAAATAGATTGCACATATCTTGATTAGTGAGAACCAACTTACAAATCTTATTTACAGATGAAGATTCAAGGTTCAAGAAATTCTAGTTAGTGTCAGTAGTCAGGTTTTATAACCGAAAAACACTAGCTCTAAATGAGATATTTTAATGACAAAACTTGAACATTATCCCCCCCCCCAAAAAAAAAATGAAACAAAGTTACATTGATAATATGTGCTAGACTATGTGAATCAATGAAATATCATCCATACGAGTCAATCGAAAGAACTAGTATTTTTCACCTATATTTTTATCCCCATAACTTACTAAAATATTATACAAGATGTTGCGCGAACCATCATTTGCCTAGGTCCGTTACTCCAGAAATCGAGAACAGTGGGTGAAATAACATCTAAATGTTGATAGCTGAGCAGGTTCAACATTGTTTTGACATTGATTATTTCTCTTCAGTGAAATCGATGTTCATTTCTTGCCTGATTTAATTTATCAATTGCATAGAGGTGTGACTAAAATTTCAATTGAGATGCACTTCAGAGGAATAAAGCCACATACAGTGTGCTTGATTGGGTGAAGCTTCATACTGGTAAAAGTTTCGAGTACATGAGGCCTTGCATTCTAGTAGGCTGATCTGACAGGCCTGATATTGGCTACCAAAGGGACTGATTTACTCACAGTGAGGCATTCAATTGAACTACATAAATTATCAGGCCCCGTCAAAAAACCCCCAAAGCATGCAGACCCTTTCGCGAGGCCTGGGCTGATAGCCCCATCAAAATGAAAGGCCCGGTACATATCTGCCGATGTGTAAACCAGACACGAGTGGATGGTTTTGAAACAAGGCTCTATACACTATATCCCTTACACTCTTCTGTTAGATTCATTTCAAATGAGCAAAAAATAAGTACACAAGGGGAAGTAACTCTCCATAGTATCATCTTACCTGATCCCTTCATTATTCCACCTAAAAAAATCGGCTTGAAGTTGAGGTTGATATTCCATCGTGGTTTATAACGGGTAAGAACCTGAACAACATAACAGAATATTACCAATGAATATACATGTACATGAAATAATACTGGAAGATATGAAATTCGCATGGTTTAAAGACCTTGGTATTGTTTGGTGACGTCATTTAATTCATGCTATGACATTCCCATTATCACATTGTTCTATTCTATTCGTGACCTCCAGAGTCCAAGTGCCAAAGTCACGGACAAAGGGTTTTGGAAAATCGATTTGAAAAATTAATAAAATAGTGTTTGTATAATTTCACATTCTCCTCTTTTGAACTGGACAACACCAGTCAAAATAGTCTACTGGATTAAAAGGTAGGAGAAAGTGAATTTATACAACCCAGTAGATGATCAGCTGAAGTCACGGGTCATTCAACAGACAGTCTCTTCTTTGTTCTTTCAGTAATGTGCAACTGAGTCATTCCAAGGATTGCATAATTTTGTTGACAGCAATCACAAATCAGCGAAGTCTGTGTTTGTAAAACTTGCGTGAGGTCATTATCACCCTCCTACATTTCGTATTGCGAGACTGATCACTGTATTGCGACAGTGATTCACTCTTATAACTGTTACTCTCCAATATATTTCCATTTTCCAAAAGAGTTATTAATAACTCTCCTCTAGGGAAAGCCCTTGTCAGTCTTCGAGTGATTTCTTCTCAATGGTTTGAAGTAGGGTCATGAAAATTAACTCACTTGTCAATCTGGACACGAGGAAGATATTAAAAGAAAATGAAAATAATAATTTCATATTTACATTTCTTTTGCACAAAATTTTAGTCAAAGAGAGAGAGAGAGAGAATTAAGGTTTAATGTCGCGTTTTAGTCAATGAGACTGTCAATCAGGCTTAACCCAGTTAAGCATAAAAACCCTGAATGCAGTGTCAAACCATAGTGCTGGACAATTATTTTCCATATGTAGTACCTACAAGTGAAAATATTAACCAAATCATTTTCAATGTTAATTTTTAATCTCATGTTCCTGTATTTTTCAGGTGAATTTGACATTATATTGGGCTAATGTCACTCTGGTGGTATTGTTTGACACTTGACGCTCAATTTGATGCTGCGTTTTGGGTTCTTATACTTAACTGGGTTGAGTCCGATTGACAGTCTCATTCTCTAAAATTACATACAAAATAAATGTAAATATGAAATTAGTATTTTTCATCGTTCATAATCTTCTTTCTGTCTAGATTGACAAGAGGATGAATTTTCATGAATTCGGGTCATTATACCCACTTCTCCCATCGACAATCTTCCCCAACGACGCTCACCTGGTGATCCCCACCAGACATTTTCCTCATCCTAATCTTTTCCCCCATCTTAATATTGTGAAATGATGTAAATTTGAGCAAAAAATTGTGGGTAATATAAACTGGGACTGCATGTGAGGTCCAGAACGGATCATCATGCGCTGTATGATAGTAACCAGCCATGCTGAGAAGCTGTTTTTTTCTTCATAAATGTAAGCCTACTACTAGACGTATACTAAATAAATTGCAATTACTGGCGTGTAGACAGAAAAATTTCCGCTAATGCAAACAGTTTTTTTTGGGGTAAAATTTAGGTGATGCACGACTGGATCCACATTTCACAAAGTTAGGGCGGGGAAAATGTCGGGTGGGGATAATGTCATTGGAGAAAATGTCAGGTGGGGATAGTGTCGGTACCCCATTTTTCACAGTACTGAATCGACAAGGACGATTATAGGTGAAGGTAATAGTACATTTGTCGTACAACTGATGATTTTAGGTCATTTTCGTTTTCAAGCGCAGCATGATTAAAACCAGACATCTGCATCGTTGTAACCCGAAAATGGGAGATTTTCAGCCTGTGAATGAAAGGGATGGTTGTTGGTGTCCAGTCATTTTTGATCACCAGCTACCATACTGCATCGACACCAAATCTCGGGTTATTACTATTAGAACTTAAACATTCTACACATTCTCTGTTCCAGTTGATCTATGCACGTTTATACCTCCATCATCTGTGTGAGCAGCAGTCCATTATATAAACCTAGTACCATGGTAATATATAAATGACGAAACGGGGCGATTTCATGGATTAAACTGTACATAACAAGCACTTGAAAACTTACTTCTTGTCGGAAATATGACTGATCCAATTATCTCTCAATTTCCATTCACTTCATGTATATGTAATACAAAATATGGATGAATATGTGTTTGTTTTGTGTCTGTCTGGTACTGCAGCAGCCCATTGTATTACACGAGGATCAAGTGACAGTCCATTGTAGGCCTAAAATACAATCAGCTTGAACTAAATGTGAACCTCATAGTCCAGGCTACTAGTCAATGACCTAGCCTGGAAACATCGGCTAAGGGGTCTATTTTTTTTGTTTGGTTGTTGTCGAACGGATCCACGCCCCCCTTGCCCTATATTTACTTATCACAGCCAGAGTTTCTGAGTTAGTCAATGACCCTGAACTTTACTTATTCGAAATGTCTCTTAATTCATCATCAGCATGAGTATCGACTCGGAGAGCATGTCTTCATTATATCTATAGGTTACAATTACCAAATGCACTGTTGCCTCAAGAAATGCTAGCTACAATGGACTGTTGGCATATTTGATATACAATATCATCTGCTGCCTCATTTTAGCATTGCTGGAAATAGGTCTATCTGGCTGCAAGCAGGTCGTCATCCCGCCTACAGATGACTGTAACGCGACAAATGTACTGCTGCCTTCGCCTGTAATCATGGTAATCATCCTTGTTGATTCAGTATTGTGGAAATTTCAAGAGACTGACAATTATTACACTGACACGGTACGTAAGTCCTTCCTAATCGATCCGAGGATTCAGATATAATGGAGTGGGAAAATTTGGTTAATCAGATTTTCGAGTATAGGCCCCTAAACAGGTTGGGGAAAATACCTTGATCGAGGTATTATACCTTTATCAGGGTATTATACCTCAATCGAGGTATAGGCCTATACCTCGATTTGGGTATAGGCCATTTCAACTTCAGTTTTTGTATATTTATGGAAAATATGGACATCCACACATACCCCGGACTGCAGGGATCTTTCAACAACATCTATGGCTTCATTGTTCCATGATTTTCACAGCAACTTATTGCTTCGTTTTATGCGACTAATCATTCAAACTAGCCATTTTAATATTTCAAAAATGAAACATGGCTTCAAATGACATATTCGGTGAAATTTATTATGTAAATGAAAATGGCATGTAATGGCATACTTCCATCTCAAAGTCATATCCAAGTTGCATGAATGTAGATGCACCGACTGATGAATAAATTAGATTAAATTGTCTGATGCAATGCACAATCTCCTAGCATGCGCACACATGGCAGAGTCATAATACCCAGAGCAGAGGTCTGTTTTTATGTGCACATGCTAGCAGTTTAGATTATGTGTCTGTCAGTTAAACTTGGTTTATTAACAAGGCATTGCCTCTCAAATCCTGCAATTTGCGCATGACCTTGACATGGAAATATGCCACCACATGCTATTTTCATTCACAGAATCAATATCACCGAATATGTCATTTGAAGCCATGTTTCATTTTTGAAATTTTGAAGTGGCTAATTTGAATAATCAGTCACATAAAACGAAGTAATAAATTGATGTGAAAATCATGGAACAATGAAGCCATAGATGCTGTTGAAAGATTGATGCAGTCCGGCGTATTCGTGGATGTCCACATTTTCTATAAACATATAAAAACTGAAGTTGACAGTAGCCCTATACCCCAATCGAGGTATAGGCCAATCGAGGTATAATACCCCGATCAAGGTATAATACCTCGATCAAGGTATTTTCCCCAACCTGCTAAACCCTCATTAAAAACGAGAATAAAAAAATTCCAACAGACCAAAATAATGTCCTACCTCGAATGCAAGCCAAGAATATGGCGAACCAACGTCATAAAACAAGTCCAGTGTCTTTTTTGCTGTACTTGAGGCCATATTTTTTCTTCCTAGTTTTTGCGCAGCCCATTAACTGATTAACAACAACAACAGCAACACGTCAACTTGACAACAAGCGAGAACCGAAGAGGTCGGTGACCGATACACGTTACGTGTACACAAGTGTGTTGTTTATCTCCATATTTCCGTGTGGAGAGAAAAGAGGAATAGAACTACAACACGATTTTCCTTGCTGAATTTTGCTAATCTGATGGGTACTTCCTCTTCGAATACCGGCAGCTGAAGTTATCTTCTCCTGATTGTGTTTTTGTCAAGATTTATCTCCTCTTGATTGTGACAAGCCTTTTGGCCCCATTGACCATCCATTCCGAGTTTCACAGCATCCGACTATGCATTGTACCGTGTATGAATTTGGGACTCAATATTTTGTTGTTGCAAAATAACTCAATAACATGAAAAGAGATGCTGCAATTGTTGTTCTGTTCTTATGCAAAGCAATTAGAAGCCTTCCTAACTCTTAATTCCTTGGATTGTGATATGATGTGCTGTTGAGGGTAAGAGCAGTATGTGTCAAAATGCCACAATATGTAATCTCTGATGGTTCAAGGGGTAAGATCACCGAAGCTAAGCGACGTTGAGCCCGGTGAAGACTTGGATGGGTGACTGGGTGCTGTACTGCTGGGCTGATCAGTGTCCAGGGTAATAGAAACTGACGGCGATAATGGTTGCTACACTAATGACTCGCCAGCGGTGACATCTGGGAAAGTTACTAGTACCCACTGTCAATTAGAGACTGCTATAAAAATTCACTCATGGTAGCAAATCGCACACACCTGGTAAGAAAAAGAGACAGATCGATATGTACAGTCAGGAGGTGTCACTGCACTGTAAATAAGTTACTTGCACAGCCTGCACAGCACGGGACCTCGACTGCTACTGACCCTGTCTTGACCACCCTAGTAAGCGGCGGGTTACTGCAAGCTTCTAAATACATCTGTAGTCTGAAAGGAGGGATTTCCGAACCAACAACAACAACTGAGGCACAGCTTCTGTAGACAGCTGGCTAAAAATTTACTCAAAGTCCAGTACTCTGGACTATAAAGGTGAAAAATGATACTAATCAAGCTAGAATTTGGGTCCCATAAGAATGCAACAAAAATACACAGTAAAGCCTCTAATAATTAAATCTGATCAGAAAGTGATCAAATTTATTAGAACAGGATGTTAATGAAACGGGCCAAGATCATGCAGATGATACATTATTTCTTGGTTAGTTTAATGATTTTGGAGAGTGGGGTTCATCTTTACTAAAACCAACATCTCCACATAATTTGGTGTTATTGAATTTTATTCTGAAATGAACATCTGCATCATCATGTCTTGTTTCTTTCCCACCCAAAGTAGGTCTGGGCACACACATACTGATCCTAGTGGTGGTTTGAAGAAGTTTGGTGAATAACAGTTCACAATCTAGATTCAATTTTGAGCTACTGCAGTGAGTGATGATTACTATTGGTTTCAGATTCCAAGTTAACTATTGTCCTAATGAGACATGGACACAGACAGACCATGATTATCTACCCCCAAACTGGGGTCACAGAGGGTATCTTGTATTACCATTAATCATGATTACCTAGCCCCAAACTGGGGTCAGGGCTGAGTATCTTATATTATCATTACCCATAATTATCTACCCACAAACTGGGGTCACAGTGGGGTTGTGGTAGAGTGGTTTTAATTCCTACGAAGTAGGCTCTCATTTGCAAATTGTCCGGCAATGAGTGAGTCAGTCCATCTGAATCCTTTCGTCGGCAAAATAAGGAGAACCGTTGACATTAGAATGATTTTTGCCATAAACGTGCATTAATAGGGGACTGTTATCAGCAAGTTCTGAGCTGACCTACTTTTGATGAAAATTTCACCTACTTAGGTGACCTATAACATAACGATTGGACCCCCAAGTCATCTAGGTGACCTGTAACATTATGCTTGGACCCCCTCAAGACATCTTACTCACCCTACTTCGTAGGTCCTGTGACGTTAGTCACACTACTCATGTCTTTTCAAGGAATACTAATAATACAGTAACATATAGCATCTTTCAATAGTACCAATACTAGCATTTATTGGACACAAGCATTCAAAGATAAATCTGTTTCTTCGGTGTGAATAAGCAGATTTATAGGTTACTTAGTTTGTGTTCAATAAATCCAGTCTGTTATCAAAAGGTGCCTGTTCTTGTAGTTTTCCTTGAATTACCAGTTATGTTGTTTATTTTGATATAAAGCACAAAGGATGACAAGAAATTTTTTTGCTTCAGTAATTTTCTTTCTTTAATTACGTGTAAATATACTTTCCTGATAATGCTCCAGATCAATAATTATGCATATTCCATTTTTGATACGAATCATTGTTAGAGGGATTCTTAATTACACAAATATAGGTATATATATATATATATCCACCATTTATTAATTTTACCTA
The DNA here is from genome assembly GCA_036873755.1 of Hanleya hanleyi. Lineage (NCBI taxonomy): Eukaryota > Metazoa > Mollusca > Polyplacophora > Lepidopleurida > Hanleyidae > Hanleya > Hanleya hanleyi. The sequence goes on from JAVTVY010020414.1 coordinate 48,068, forward strand.
AAATAGGGTCCATCTTTCTTGTTAGTGGCATGTAACAAAGGAGAATAGAGTGTGTACAACAAGGAGCCTAGACAGCTGGCTTGAAAGGCCTGAATGATAAAAATTAATATGAAAGACCAGTCTAATACAACACCTATCTTTGGAAAGGGTTTGAGTGGGGTTTGGTTGGATTCTGATTTTGAGGCACATCGATAAACCATTAGGAACATTCCTGTCTTGAATAAAGAATATTCACTAATTGAAACAATACAATCCATAAAATGCAAACCAATTGAACAGGCTTTTGTTTCTGGTCAGCGAATGTCACCACTTTCTTCGCAAATTTCACGGCGGAGTCGAGGAAAAAGGACAATCGGTACTAAGCATGAAGCAACTAGGTTTCAAAGTTGTCCAAGAAGAACTAATTTCAACTAGAATGTAATACATGTTGGTGGACATAGGTAAAGTGCAAGAAATATGGTAGTAATGATTAGAACGAGGTAAAGAACAATAATACCATGCACACACACACACACACATTCTGAAAGATACTAAGTATGTTTCATCATGTTTCAATGTTGTCCATCAAATAGTAACTGGGATATGAACCGGACTAATGACATAAAGGGCCATAACTCTGTGGAAAATCATCAGTGTGTGGAAAACCATAGTGCACATCTGCAAGACACTAAACATTTTCCATTATAAGTTTTGAAGTTGTTCATCAAATAGTAACTGAGATACGGACCAGACAATAACTGATTGACTGACAGGATAAAGGGCCATAATTCTGTCGGAAATCACTGAAAGATGTAAAAATCCTGAAAATGCACATCTGCAAAGTACTAAGGATCTTCCATGTAAGTTTTAAGATGTCCAAATAGTAACAGAGATATGGTCCAGACAAGAACTTATATACTGATGGGATAAAGGGTCATAACTTTGTGAAAAATCAAGGAAAAGCATGAACAAAATGGGAGAGTGCACATCTTCAAGGTACTAAGCACCTTCCATGTAAGTTTTGAAGTTGTCCATCAAATAGTAAGAGATATGGTCTGGACAATAAATTATTAACTGATGAGATAAAGGGTCACAACTTTGTGAAAATCCTCGACAGTGCACACCTGCAAGGTACTAAGCATCTTCCATGTAAGTTTCAAAGTTGTTCAGCCAATAGTAACTGAGATAAGGTCTGCGTAATAAATTGTTGATAAATGGATGACCGTACGTACGACCAGACGTACATGCCAATTACAAGATCCTGCAGCCTGTTGTATCACTGCACCATCTTTCTTAAGAGTCAAACTGACCAGAAACAAAAGATTTCTCTTTGGATTTTTTTTTCTTCATTTTCGTGAATATATCTTGTTTTATACATGTGTGGCTAAAGTCTTATTATGCTTCTTTACAATGATCATGGTATAACTCCACATTCTGAGATTAACTTGTTATCTTTCATTCACCGCAAATTTGTGAAACAAAGAAAAATACAATGGAGACCATCCATAAATGACATGTAATCCTATAATAGGGGACGGTTATTATTATGATAGAGACAAGAATGCCTTCAGACGTGAATATTGTGTTAGATGTCACTAAAAAAAACAACAGTAAAATAGTCATTATACATTTTCAACAAATCTAGGAGAAAAATTATATATTCACCCAGTGTAAACTCAACGCCATTATTGAACTCTGTATACAAATATGTTCTGCATTCAGAGTAGCTGAACATTCCAATATTCATAGGTCAGACAATGCAGTGGACACGCAATTAGCAGTGGACAAACAATGGACAGAGAATTATTTGTGTCGGTAAATAGCCGCAGGTCAATGTCCTCTTGTATAACTGACTGATTTTAAATAAATCTTGTCTCACAATCTTTCTTAGAGAATAGCTCCTCCCCTAATGAATAGCAGACTAAATCAATCCAGTAGAAATATAACAAAGGTTGGTACCATCCCCATTTCCTTGGCTTGACTCCTTATTTCCTCTGTTCAGCAGTTGGCGGATCATTTTGTATATTTACCAGCCGACACATTTTGGTTTGCCAATCAAATTTCTTTGAAATTAGAATGCACAATGGACTGTAAAAGTTGTGGTAGGAAGTGGGTTCACCAGTACCTGTATTAGGTTGTAGCTAGCGGGAATTTCCCTTTAATAGCCCAGTTGGTAGGGCGCTGGGTTCATAAGCGAAGGGTCTGTGGTTCAACTCCCGGCCCGGGAACTCAGTCACTACAACATTGGCGTCGCTGGTAGGATCCTTGCGGGAATGGGAACGGTTTAAACGATGGTCAGGTTGTCGAGATGGGGAAGTGAAGGTACTGTGGTTGATGATTATCTGATTGTCAAGTTTAGTTGCTGGAAAGGATGGGGTGGTTCGAGGGAGAGAATGGGGAAGCTTGTCAGCTCAGCCCCAGGAAAATCGGGAATGAAGAAGGCAGTTTTTCGTGATGGAGAGTAGTGTGGGAGAGAGCAGGTTCACCGGTACCTGTACTAGCTTGTAGCTAGCGGAAATTTCCCTTTAACTAAGCGAGTAGGGTGCAGGGCTCATCAGCCAGGGAACTTGGTCACTACAACAAAGCCAATCGGAGTTTCATACATAAATTGATTTCCCCTCGGCTAAAACATTTGCTAAAGCTAAAACAACTAAGACATTTGTGTATTGCAAATGTTCTTACTGTCATCAAAAAGGGTCCATTCTCTTAATGTACATCTTCACAAGTCCAGGAAAACCCTAAATCCTGGTCATTTTTGGTGATTTGAATGAGTTCTTGAGTGATTGACTCTATTATACAATCTTGTACATTTCATCTCACACGGTTGTTTTGAATTGGCATGTCGGTATTCCAAGCCTGCGGTCTATACTCCTGATTTTGATTTCAGACTCACATCATGATCAAAGCAGTTTGAACAGTGATGAAATTGACTCCTCAAACCTCGCAGCAGATTGGCGTAATGAGCTGGCTTAGCCCGTTTACTGATCGGTTCGATTCAGAGAAAACCTCTTGAGCTATTTATATCCATAACTGCTATGGGTAACTAACCAAGCCAGTGTATTGATTGGACTATCGATCAACACACTGGCTTGCGAGGATGCTTAATGTACAGCAAGGCATGGATAGATCTAGCTGTCAGAGTGCTAAACACTGCCATGTGTACTTTGGTACTGTACTAAACAAATCTGGCCCATAAGGATCCTCACTGATTATCTACAAGATATATGCCTATGACAAACCTGGCAAACTTTGAACACAGATAAATGCATTTGATAACCTAGACACAGGTTTTCAATGGCATCCCGATTGGTTTGGTATTACAGAAATTTGTTCTTTGTAATTTCACATAATTGTTCTGTATTTGACATCATTCACCAGTTCCGGAGCACAATTTGTCGGTTAGTTCAAGATCACAATTTCGCTTTGGAAAGGTGGTTCAAAGGCCCCTCATACTTCTCTCCTGTAGTCATAGAAACAGAAAATATCTGAATTACGTAACTTCATAAGATGGAGAGTGACAGATTTCATCAATGAATAATATTCAATGGTGGGAGTAGATACTTCATCAAGCACTCTGTGTAAACCATCATTGTCACATTTAACCTGATTAAACTGATGAGCTATATTTCCTGCAAAAAGAGAATGAGGTAATAATATTGTCAGTCAATGATCATGAACATTCTCATTCATACATTCATCCATGTGCAGTTTCTTATGAACATTTCTTATTAAGAGGTCAGATTTGATGACAAGGAGCTTCATTGAGACATAAAATATTTTCTTGAACATTCACTTGTCAACAGATAACAGCATCTTTCTGGAAACAATTGTCGACCGAGGGAAATAGTATTGAAAATTGTGTGAAATGAAGTGCTGACATGAAGGTTTCAAAATGAAAAGAAACAAGACATTCTTAGCTTTGATCATCATTCACAAAAATTTTAACATCCTTTGGGACTGATTTATCTGTGTCATTCTCTGTTGGACTAATTGATGTGTCATTCCCTATGGACTGATTTATCTGTGTCATTCTCTATTGGACTAATTGATGTGTGTCACTCCCTATGGACTGATTGACAGGTGTCATTCTCTATTGGACTAATTGATGTGTGTCACTCTCTATGGACTGATTGACATGTGTCATGACTGATTGACATGTGTCATTCTCTATTGAACTAATTGATGTGTGTCACTCTCTATGGACTGATTGACATGTGTCACTCTCTATTGGACGCATTGATGTGTCACCCTCTATGGACTGATTGACATGTCATTCTCTATTGGACTAATTGATGTGTGTCACTCTCTATGGACTGATTGACAGGTGTCATTCTCTATTGGACTAATTGATGTGTGTCACTCTCTATTGGACTAATTGATGTGTGTCACTCTCTATGGACGGATTGACATGTGTCACTCTCTATTGGACTAATTGATGTGTGTCACTCTCTATGGACTGATTGACTTGTGTCACTCTATTGGACTGATTGATGTGTGTCACTCTCTATGGACTGATTGACATGTGTCACTCTCTATTGGACGCATTGATGTGTGTCACTCTCTATGGACTGATTGACATGTGTCACTCTCTATGGACTGATTGACTTGTGTCACTCTCTATTGGACTAATTGATGTGTGTCACTCTCTATGGACTGATTGACATGTGTCACTCTCTATGGACTGATTGACTTGTGTCACTCTCTATTGGACTAATTGATGTGTGTCACTCTCTATTAGACTAATTGATGTGTGTCACTCTCTATGGACTGATTGACATGTGTCACTCTCTATGGACTGATTGACTTGTGTCACTCTATTGGACTAATTGATGTGTGCCACTCTCTATTGGACTAATTGATGTGTGTCACTCTCTATTGGACTAATTGATGTGTGTCACTCTCTATTGGACTGATTGATGTGTGTCACTCTCTATGGACTGATTGACTTGTGTCACTCTCTATTGGACTGATTGATGTGTGTCACTCTCTATGGACTGATTTATCTGTGTCATTCTCTATTGGACTAATTGATGTGTGTCACTCTCTATGGACTGATTGACATGTCATTCTTTATTGGACTAATTGATGTGTGTCACTCTCTATGGACTGATTGACATGTGTCACTCTCTATTGGATGCATTGATGTGTCACCCTCTATGGACTGATTGATGTGTGTCACTCTCTATTGGACTAATTGATGTGTGTCACTCTCTATGGACTGATTGATGTGTGTCACTCTCTATTGGACTAATTGATGTGTGTCACTCTCTATGGACTGATTGACATGTGTCACTCTATTGGACTGATTGATGTGTGTCACTCTATGGACTGATTGACTTGTGTCACTCTATTGGACTAATTGATGTGTGTCACTCTCTATTGGAATAATTGATGTGTGTCACTCTCTATTGGACTAATTGATGTGTGTCACTCTCTATGGACTAATTGATGTGTGTCACTCTCTATTGGACTAATTGATGTGTGTCACTCTCTATGGACTAATTGACATGTGTCACTCTCTATTGGACTGATTGATGTGTGTCACTCTCTATGGACTGATTGACATGTGTCACTCTCTATTGGACTGATTGATGTGTGTCACTCTCTATGGACTAATTGACATGTGTCACTCTCTATTGGACTGATTGATGTGTGTCACTCTCTATGGACTAATTGACATGTGTCACTCTATTGGACTAATTGATGTGTGTCACTCTCTATTGGACTAATTGATGTGTGTCACTCTCTATGGACTGATTGACTTGTGTCACTCTCTATTGGACTGATTGATGTGTGTCACTCTCTATGGACTGATTTATCTGTGTCATTCTCTATTGGACTAATTGATGTGTGTCACTCTCTATGGACTGATTGACATGTCATTCTCTATTGGACTAATTGAAGTGTGTCACTCTCTATGGACTGATTGACAGGTGTCATTCTCTATTGGACTAATTGATGTGTTCCACTCTCTACTGGACTAATTGATGTGTGTCACTCTCTATTGGACTAATTGATGTGTGTCACTCTCTATGGACTGATTGACATGTGTCATTCTCTATTGGACTAATTGATGTGTGTCACTCTCTACTGGACTAATTGATGTGTGTCACTCTCTATTGGACTAATTGATGTGTGTCACTCTCTATGGACTGATTGACATGTGTCACTCTCTATTGGACTAATTGATGTGTGTCACTCTATGGACTGATTGATTTGTGTCACTCTATTGGACACATTGACATGTGCCACTCTCTATTGGACTAATTGATGTGTGTCACTCTCTATGGACTGATTGACTTGTGTCACTCTCTATTGGACTAATTGATGTGTGTCACTCTCTATTGGACTAATTGACATGTGTCACTCTCTATGGACTGATTGACATGTGTCACTCTCTATGGACTGATTGACATGTGTCACTCTCTATTGGACTAATTGATGTGTGTCACTCTCTATGGACTGATTGACATGTGTCACTCTCTATTGGACTAATTGATGTGTGTCACTCTATGGACTGATTGACTTGTGTCACTCTATTGGACTAATTGATGTGTGTCACTCTATTGGACTAATTGATGTGTGTCACTCTCTATGGACTGATTGACATGTGCCACTCTCTATTGGACTAATTGATGTGTGTCACTCTCTATGGACTGATTGACATGTGCCACTCTCTATTGGACTAATTGATGTGTGTCACTCTCTATGGACTGATTGACTTGTGTCACTCTCTATTGGACTAATTGATGTGTGGCACTCTCTATGGACTGATTGGCATGTGTCACTCTCTATTGGACTAATTGATGTGTGTCACTCTCTATGGAATGATTGACTTGTGTCACTCTCTATTGGACTGATTGATGTGTGTCACTCTCTATGGACTGATTGACTTGTGTCATTCTCTATTGGACTAATTGATGTGTCACTCTCTATGGACTGATTGATTTGTGTCACTCTCTATTGGACACATTGACATGTGCCACTCTCTATTGGACTAATTGATGTGTGTCACTCTCTATGGACTGATTAACTTGTGTCACTCTCTATTGGACTAATTGATGTGTGTCACTCTATTGGACTAATTGATGTGTGTCACTCTCTATGGACTAATTGATGTGTGTCACTCTCTATGGACTGATTGACTTGTGTCACTCTCTATTGGACTAATTGATGTGTGTCACTCTCTATGGACTGATTGACTTGTGTCACTCTATTGGACACATTGACATGTGTCACTCTCTATTGGACTAATTGATGTGTGTCACTCTCTACTGGGCTAATTGATGTGTGTCATTCTCTATTGGACTAATTGATGTGTGTCACTCTCTATGGACTGATTGACATGTGTCACTCTCTATTGGACACATTGACATGTGTCACTCTCTATTGGACTAATTGATGTGTGTCACTCTCTATGGACTGATTGACTTGTGTCACTCTATTGGACACATTGATATGTGTCACTCTCTATTGGACTAATTGATGTGTGTCACTCTCTATGGACTGATTGACTTGTGTCACTCTCTATTGGACTAATTGATGTGTCACTCTATGGACTGATTGACATGTGTCACTCTCTATGGAATGATTGACTTGTGTCACTCTCTATTGGACTAATTGATGTGTGTCACTCTCTATTGGACTAATTGATGTGTGTCACTCTCTATGGACTGATTGACATGTGTCACTCTCTATGGACTGATTGACTTGTGTCACTCTCTATTGGACTGATTGATGTGTGTCACTCTCTATGGACTGATTGACTTGTGTCACTCTCTATTGGACTAATTGATGTGTGTCACTCTCTATGGACTGATTGACATGTGTCACTCTCTATGGACTGATTGACTTGTGTCACTCTCTATTGGACTAATTGATGTGTGTCACTCTATTGGACTAATTGATGTGTGTCACTCTCTATGGACTGATTGACATGTGTCACTCTCTATGGACTGATTGACTTGTGTCACTCTCTATTGGACTGATTGATGTGTGTCACTCTCTATGGACTGATTGACTTGTGTCATTCTCTATTGGACTACTTGATGTGTGTCACACTCTACTGTACTAATTGATGTGTGTCACTCTCTATTGGACTAATTGATGTGTGTCACTCTCTATGGACTAATTGATGTGTGTCACTCTCTATTGGACTGATTGACTTGTGTCACTCTCTATTGGACTGATTGACTTGTGTCACTCTATTGGACACATTGACATGTGTCACTCTCTATTGGACTAATTGATGTGTGTCACTCTCTACTGGACTAATTGATGTGTGTCATTCTCTATTGGACTAATTGATGTGTGTCACTCTATGGACTGATTGACATGTGTCACTCTCTATTGGACACATTGACATGTGTCACTCTCTATTGGACTAATTGATGTGTGTCACTCTCTATGGACTGATTGACTTGTGTCACTCTCTATTGGACACATTGATATGTGTCACTCTCTATTGGACTAATTGATGTGTGTCACTCTCTATGGACTGATTGACTGGTGTCACTCTCTATTGGACACATTGACATGTGTCACTCTCTATTGGACTAATTGATGTCACTCTCTATTGGACACATTGACATGTGTCACTCTCTACTGGACTAATTGATGTGTGTCATTCTCTATTGGACTAATTGATGTGTGTCACTCTCTATGGACTGATTGACATGTGTCACTCTCTATGGACTGATTGACATGTGTCACTCTATTGGACTAATTGATGTGTGTCACTCTATGGACTGATTGACATGTGTCACTCTCTATTGGACTAATTGATGTGTGTCACTCTCTATTGGACACATTGACATGTGTCACTCTCTATTGGACTGATTGATGTGTGTCACTCTCTATGGCCTGATTGACATGTGTCACTCTCTATTGGACTGATTGATGTGTGTCACTCTATTGGACACATTGACATGTGCCACTCTCTACTGGACTAATTGATGTGTGTCACTCTATGGACTGATTGACATGTGTCACTCTCTATTGGACTGATTGATGTGTGTCACTCTCTATTGGACACATTGCCATGTGCCACTCTCTACTGGACTAATTGATGTGTGTCACTCTCTATTGGACACATTGACATGTGCCACTCTCTACTAGACTAATTGATGTGTGTCACTCTCTATGGACTGATTGACTTGTGTCACTCTATTGGACACATTGACATGTGTCACTCTCTATTGGACTAATTGATGTGTGTCATTCTCTATTGGACTAATTGATGTGTGTCACTCTCTATGGACTGATTGACATGTGTCACTCTCTATTGGACTGATTGCTGTGTGTCACTCTCTATTGGACACATTGACATGTGCCACTCTCTACTGGACTAATTGATGTGTGTCACTCTCTATTGGACACATTGACATGTGCCACTCTACTGGACTAATTGATGTGTGTCACTCTCTATGGACTGATTGACATGTGTCATTCTCTATTGGACTAATTGATGTGTGTCACTCTCTATGGACTGATTGACATGTGTCACTCTATTGGACTAATTGATGTGTGTCACTCTATTGGACACATTGACATGTGCCACTCTCTATTGGACTAATTGATGTGTGTCACTCTCTATGGACTGATTGACATGTGTCACTCTCTATTGGACTGATTGATGCGTGTCACTCTCTATGGACTGATTGACATGTGCCACTCTCTATTGGACTAATTGATGTGTGTCAATCTCTATGGACTGATTGACATGTGTCACTCTCTATTGGACTAATTGATGTGTGTCACTCTCTATGGACTGATTGACTTGTGTCATTCTCTATTGGACTAATTGATGTGTGTCACTCTCTATGGACTGATTGATTTGTGTCACTCTCTATTGGACACATTGACATGTGCCACTCTATTGGACTAATTGATGTGTGTCACTCTCTATGGACTGATTGACTTGTGTCACTCTCTATTGGACTAATTGATGTGTGTCACTCTCTATTGGACTAATTGATGTGTGTCACTCTCTATGGACTAATTGATGTGTGTCACTCTCTATGGACTGATCGACTTGTGTCACTCTCTATTGGACTAATTGATGTGTGTCACTCTCTATGGACTGATTGACTTGTGTCACTCTATTGGACATATTGACATGTGTCACTCTCTATTGGACTAATTGATGTGTGTCACTCTATTGGACTAATTGATGTGTGTCACTCTACTGGACTAATTGATGTGTGTCATTCTCTATTGGACTAATTGATGTGTGTCACTCTCTATGGACTGATTGACTTGTGTCACTCTATTGGACACATTGGTATGTGTCACTCTCTATTGGACTAATTGATGTGTGTCATTCTCTATTGGAATAATTGATGTGTGTCACTCTCTATGGACTGATTGACATGTGTCACTCTCTATTGGACACATTGACATGTGTCACTCTCTATTGGACTAATTGATGTGGGTCACTCTCTATGGACTGATTGACTTGTGTCACTCTATTGGACACATTGATATGTGTCTCTCTCTATTGGACTAATTGATGTGTGTCACTCTCTATGGACTGATTGACTTGTGTCACTCTCTATTGGACTAATTGATATGTGTCACTCTCTATGGACTGATTGACATGTGTCCCTCTCTATGGACTGATTGACTTGTGTCACTCTCTATTGGACTAATTGATGTGTGTCACTCTCTATTGGACTAATTGATGTGTGTCACTCTACTGGACTAATTGATGTGTGTCATTCTCTATTGGACTAATTGATGTGTGTCACTCTCTATGGACTGATTGACTTGTGTCACTCTATTGGACACATTGATATGTGTCACTCTCTATTGGACTAATTGATGTGTGTCACTCTCTATGGACTGATTGACTTGTGTCACTCTCTATTGGACTAATTGATGTGTGTCACCCTCTATGGACTGATTGACATGTGCCACTCTCTATTGGACTAATTGATGTGTGTCACTCTCTATGGACTGATTGACTTGTGTCACTCTCTATTGGACTAATTGATGTGTGTCACTCTCTATTGGACTAATTGATGTGTGTCACTCTACTGGACTAATTGATGTGTGTCATTCTCTATTGGACTAATTGATGTGTGTCACTCTCTATGGACTGATTGACTTGTGTCACTCTCTATTGGACTAATTGATGTGTGTCACTCTCTATGGACTGATTGACATGTGTCCCTCTCTATGGACTGATTGACTTGTGTCACTCTCTATTGGACTAATTGATGTGTGTCACTCTCTATGGACTGATTGACTTGTGTCACTCTCTATTGGACACATTGATATGTGTCACTCTCTATTGGACTAATTGATGTGTGTCACTCTCTATGGACTGATTGACTTGTGTCACTCTCTATTGGACACATTGACATGTGTCACTCTCTATTGGACTAATTGATGTGTGTCACTCTACTGGACTAATTGATGTGTGTCATTCTCTATTGGACTAATTGATGTGTGTCACTCTCTATGGACTGATTGACATGTGTCACTCTATTGGACTAATTGATGTGTGTCACTCTCTATTGGACTAATTGACATGTGTCACTCACTATGTGTGTCACATTGACATGTGTCACTCTCTACTGGACTGAGTGATGTGTGTCACTCTCTGGACTGATTGACATGTGTGCACTCTCTATTGGACTGATTGATGTGTCCTCTCTGTGGACACATTGACATCATATACTGGACTAGTGATGTGTCCTCTCTGTGGACACATTGACATGTGCACCACTCTCTACTGGACTAGTGATGTGTGTCACTCTCTATATGGACTGATTGACATGTGTCACTATTGGACTAATTGATGTGTGTCACTCTCTATGGACTGATTGACATGTCTCAATTCTCTATTGGACTAATTGATGTGTGTCACTCTCTATGGACTGATTGACATGTGTCACTCTATTGGACTAATTGATGTGTGTCACTCTATTAGACACACATTGACATGTGCCACTCTCTATTGGACTAATTGATGTGTGTCACTCTCTATGGACTGATTGACATGTGTCACTCTCTATTGGACTAATTGATGTGTGTCACTCTCTATGGACTGATTGACATGTGTCCCTCTCTATGGACTGATTGACTTGTGTCACTCTCTATTGGACTAATTGATGTGTGTCACTCTCTATGGACTGATTGACTTGTGTCACTCTCTATTGGACACATTGATATGTGTCACTCTCTATTGGACTAATTGATGTGTGTCACTCTCTATGGACTGATTGACTTGTGTCACTCTATTGGACACATTGACATGTGTCACTCTCTATTGGACTAATTGATGTGTGTCACTCTCTACTGGACTAATTGATGTGTGTCATTCTCTATTGGAATAATTGATGTGTGTCACTCTCTATGGACTGATTGACATGTGTCACTCTCTATTGGACACATTGACATGTGTCACTCTCTATTGGACTAATTGATGTGTGTCACTCTCTATGGACTGATTGACTTGTGTCACTCTATTGGACACATTGATATGTGTCACTCTCTATTGGACTAATTGATGTGTGTCACTCTCTATGGACTGATTGACTTGTGTCACTCTCTATTGGACTAATTGATGTGTGTCACTCTCTATGGACTGATTGACATGTGTCCCTCTCTATGGACTGATTGACTTGTGTCACTCTCTATTGGACTAATTGATGTGTGTCACTCTCTATTGGACTAATTGATGTGTGTCACTCTCTATGGACTGATTGACATGTGTCACTCTCTATGGACTGATTGACTTGTGTCACTCTCTATTGGACTGATTGATGTGTGTCACTCTCTATGGACTGATTGACTTGTGTCATTCTCTATTGGACTACTTGATGTGTGTCACTCTCTACTGTACTAATTGATGTGTGTCACTCTCTATTGGACTAATTGATGTGTGTCACTCTCTATGGACTAATTGATGTGTGTCACTCTCTATTGGACTGATTGACTTGTGTCACTCTCTATTGGACTAATTGATGTGTGTCACTCTCTATGGACTGATTGACTTGTGTCACTCTATTGGACACATTGACATGTGTCACTCTCTATTGGACTAATTGATGTGTGTCACTCTCTACTGGACTAATTGATGTGTGTCATTCTCTATTGGACTAATTGATGTGTGTCACTCTCTATGGACTGATTGACATGTGTCACTCTCTATTGGACACATTGACATGTGTCACTCTCTATTGGACTAATTGATGTGTGTCACTCTCTATGGACTGATTGACTTGTGTCACTCTCTATTGGACACATTGATATGTGTCACTCTCTATTGGACTAATTGATGTGTGTCACTCTCTATGGACTGATTGACTTGTGTCACTCTCTATTGGACACATTGACATGTGTCACTCTCTATTGGACTAATTGATGTGTGTCACTCTACTGGACTAATTGATGTGTGTCATTCTCTATTGGACTAATTGATGTGTGTCACTCTCTATGGACTGATTGACATGTGTCACTCTATTGGACTAATTGATGTGTGTCACTCTCTATTGGACACATTTACATGTGTCACTCTCTATTGGACTAATTGATGTGTGTCATTCTCTATTGGACTAATTGATGTGTGTCACTCTCTATGGACTGATTGACATGTGTCACTCTCTATTGGACTGATTGATGTGTGTCACTCTCTATTGGACACATTGACATGTGCCACTCTCTACTGGACTAATTGATGTGTATCACTCTCTATTGGACACATTGACATGTGCCACTCTCTACTGGACTAATTGATGTGTGTCACTCTCTATGGACTGATTGACATGTGTCACTCTATTGGACTAATTGATGTGTGTCACTCTCTATGGACTGATTGACATGTGTCATTCTCTATTGGACTAATTGATGTGTGTCACTCTCTATGGACTGATTGACATGTGTCACTCTATTGGACTAATTGATGTGTGTCACTCTATTGGACTGATTGACATGTGCCACTCTCTATTGGACTAATTGATGTGTGTCACTCTCTATGGACTGATTGACATGTGTCACTCTCTATTGGACTAATTGATGTGTGTCACTCTCTATGGACTGATTGACATGTGTCACTCTCTATTGGACTAATTGATGTGTGTCACTCTCTATGGACTGATTGACATGTGTCACTCTATTGGACTAATTGATGTGTGTCACTCTATTGGACACATTGACATGTGTCACTCTCTACTGGACTAAATGATGTGTGTCATTCTCTATTGGACTAATTGATGTGTGTCACTCTCTATGGACTGATTGACATGTGTCACTCTATTGGACTAATTGATGTGTGTCACTATTGGACACATTGACATGTGTCACTCTCTACTGGACTAATTGATGTGTGTCATTCTCTATTGGACTAATTGATGTGTGTCACTCTCTATGGACTGATTGACATGTGTCACTCTATTGGACTAATTGATGTGTGTCACTCTCTATTGGACTAATTGACATGTGTCACTCACTATGTGTGTCACATTGACATGTGTCACTCTCTACTGGACTAATTGACATGTGTCATTCTCTATTGGACTAATTAATGTGTGTCACTCTATGGACTGATTGACATGTGTCACTCTATTGGACTAATTGATGTCACTCTCTATTGGACACATTGACATGTGTCACTCTCTACTGGACTAATTGATGTGTGTCATTCTCTATTGGACTAATTGATGTGTGTCACTCTCTATGGACTGATTGACATGTGTCACTCTCTATGGACTGATTGACATGTGTCACTCTATTGGACTAATTGATGTGTGTCACTCTATGGACTGATTGACATGTGTCACTCTCTATTGGACTAATTGATGTGTGTCACTCTCTATTGGACACATTGACATGTGTCACTCTCTATTGGACTGATTGATGTGTGTCACTCTCTATGGACTGATTGACATGTGTCACTCTCTATTGGACTGATTGATGTGTGTCACTCTATTGGACACATTGACATGTGCCACTCTCTACTGGACTAATTGATGTGTGTCACTCTATGGACTGATTGACATGTGTCACTCTCTATTGGACTGATTGATGTGTGTCACTCTCTATTGGACACATTGCCATGTGCCACTCTCTACTGGACTAATTGATGTGTGTCACTCTCTATTGGACACATTGACATGTGCCACTCTCTACTAGACTAATTGATGTGTGTCACTCTCTATGGACTGATTGACTTGTGTCACTCTCTATTGGACACATTGACATGTGTCACTCTCTATTGGACTAATTGATGTGTGTCATTCTCTATTGGACTAATTGATGTGTGTCACTCTCTATGGACTGATTGACATGTGTCACTCTCTATTGGACTGATTGCTGTGTGTCACTCTCTATTGGACACATTGACATGTGCCACTCTCTACTGGACTAATTGATGTGTGTCACTCTCTATTGGACACATTGACATGTGCCACTCTCTACTGGACTAATTGATGTGTGTCACTCTCTATGGACTGATTGACATGTGTCACTATTGGACTAATTGATGTGTGTCACTCTCTATTGGACTAATTGATGTGTGTCACTCTCTATGGACTGATTGACATGTGTCACTCTATTGGACTAATTGATGTGTGTCACTCTATTGGACTGATTGACATGTGCCACTCTCTTGGATTAATTGATGTGTGTCACTCTCTATGGACTGATTGACATGTGTCACTCTCTATTGGACTAATTGATGTGTGTCACTCTCTATGGACTGATTGACATGTGTCACTCTCTATTGGACTGATTGATGCGTGTCACTCTCTATGGACTGATTGACATGTGCCACTCTCTATTGGACTAATTGATGTGTGTCAATCTCTATGGACTGATTGACGTGTCACTCTCTATTGGACTAATTGATGTGTGTCACTCTCTATGGACTGATTGACTTGTGTCATTCTCTATTGGACTAATTGATGTGTGTCACTCTCTATGGACTGATTGATTTGTGTCACTCTCTATTGGACACATTGACATGTGCCACTCTATTGGACTAATTGATGTGTGTCACTCTATGGACTGATTGACTTGTGTCACTCTCTATTGGACTAATTGATGTGTGTCACTCTCTATTGGACTAATTGATGTGTGTCACTCTCTATGGACTAATTGATGTGTGTCACTCTCTATGGACTGATCGACTTGTGTCACTCTCTATTGGACTAATTGATGTGTGTCACTCTGGACTGATTGACTTGTGTCACTCTATTGGACATATTGACATGTGTCACTCTCTATTGGACTAATTGATGTGTGTCACTCTCTACTGGACTAATTGATGTGTGTCATTCTCTATTGGAATAATTGATGTGTGTCACTCTCTATGGACTGATTGACATGTGTCACTCTCTATTGGACACATTGACATGTGTCACTCTCTATTGGACTAATTGATGTGTGTCACTCTCTATGGACTGATTTGACTTGTGTCACTCTCTATTGGACACATTGATATGTGTCACTCTCTATTGGACTAATTGATGTGTGTCACTCTCTATGGACTGATTGACTTGTGTCACTCTCTATTGGACTAATTGATGTGTGTCACTCTCTATGGACTGATTGACATGTGTCCCTCTCTATGGACTGATTGACTTGTGTCACTCTCTATTGGACTAATTGATGTGTGTCACTCTATTGGACTAATTGATGTGTGTCACTCTACTGGACTAATTGATGTGTGTCATTCTCTATTGGACTAATTGATGTGTGTCACTCTCTATGGACTGATTGACTTGTGTCACTCTATTGGACACATTGGTATGTGTCACTCTCTATTGGACTAATTGATGTGTGTCACTCTCTATGGACTGATTGACTTGTGTCATTCTCTATTGGACTAATTGATGTGTGTCACTCTCTATGGACTGATTGATTTGTGTCAATCTCTATTGGACACATTGACATGTGCCACTCTATTGGACTAATTGATGTGTGTCACTCTCTATGGACTGATTGACTTGTGTCACTCTCTATTGGACTAATTGATGTGTGTCACTCTCTATTGGACTAATTGATGTGTGTCACTCTACTGGACTAATTGATGTGTGTCATTCTGTATTGGACTAATTGATGTGTGTCACTCTCTATGGACTGATTGACTTGTGTCACTCTCTATTGGACTAATTGATGTGTGTCACTCTCTATGGACTGATTGACATGTGTCCCTCTCTATGGACTGATTGACTTGTGTCACTCTCTATTGGACTAATTGATGTGTGTCACTCTCTATGGACTGATTGACTTGTGTCACTCTCTATTGGACACATTGATATGTGTCACTCTCTATTGGACTAATTGATGTGTGTCACTCTCTATGGACTGATTGACTTGTGTCACTCTCTATTGGACACATTGACATGTGTCACTCTCTATTGGACTAATTGATGTGTGTCACTCTACTGGACTAATTGATGTGTGTCATTCTCTATTGGACTAATTGATGTGTGTCACTCTCTATGAACTGAATGACATGTGTCACTCTATTGGACTAATTGATGTGTGTCACTCTCTATTGGACACATTGACATGTGTCACTCTCTATTGGACTAATTGATGTGTGTCATTCTCTATTGGACTAATTGATGTGTGTCACTCTCTATGGACTGATTGACATGTGTCACTCTCTATTGGACTGATTGATGTGTGTCACTCTCTATTGGACACATTGACATGTGCCACTCTCTACTGGACTAATTGATGTGTGTCACTCTCTATTGGACACATTGACATGTGCCACTCTCTACTGGACTAATTGATGTGTGTCACTCTCTATGGACTGATTGACATGTGTCACTATTGGACTAATTGATGTGTGTCACTCTCTATGGACTGATTGACATGTGTCATTCTCTATTGGACTAATTGATGTGTGTCACTCTCTATGGACTGATTGACATGTGTCACTCTATTGGACTAATTGATGTGTGTCACTCTATTGGACACATTGACATGTGCCACTCTCTATTGGACTAATTGATGTGTGTCACTCTCTATGGACTGATTGACATGTGCCACTCTCTATTGGACTGATTGATGCGTGTCACTCTCTATGGACTGATTGACATGTGCCACTCTCTATTGGACTAATTGATGTGTGTCAATCTCTATGGACTGATTGACATGTGTCACTCTCTATTGGACTAATTGATGTGTGTCACTCTATGGACTGATTGACTTGTGTCATTCTCTATTGGACTAATTGATGTGTGTCACTCTATGGACTGATTGATTTGTGTCACTCTCTATTGGACACATTGACATGTGCCACTCTATTGGACTAATTGATGTGTGTCACTCTCTATGGACTGATTGACTTGTGTCACTCTCTATTGGACTAATTGATGTGTGTCACTCTCTATTGGACTAATTGATGTGTGTCACTCTCTATGGACTAATTAATGTGTGTCACTCTCTATGGACTGATCGACTTGTGTCACTCTCTATTGGACTAATTGATGTGTGTCACTCTCTATGGACTGATTGACTTGTGTCACTCTATTGGACACATTGACATGTGTCACTCTCTATTGGACTAATTGATGTGTGTCACTCTCCACTGGACTAATTGATGTGTGTCATTCTCTATTGGAATAATTGATGTGTGTCACTCTCTATGGACTGATTGACATGTGTCACTCTCTATTGGACACATTGACATGTGTCACTCTCTATTGGACTAATTGATGTGTGTCACTCTCTATGGACTGATTGACTTGTGTCACTCTCTATTGGACACATTGATATGTGTCACTCTCTATTGGACTAATTGATGTGTGTCACTCTCTATGGACTGATTGACTTGTGTCACTCTCTATTGGACTAATTGATGTGTGTCACTCTCTATGGACTGATTGACATGTGTCCCTCTCTATGGACTGATTGACTTGTGTCACTCTCTATTGGACTAATTGATGCGTGTCACTCTCTATTGGACTGATTGATGTGTGTCACTCTCTATGGACTGATTGACTTGTGTCATTCTCTATTGGACTACTTGATGTGTGTCACTCTCTACTGGACTAATTGATGTGTGTCACTCTCTATTGGACTAATTGATGTGTGTCACTCTCTATGGACTAATTGATGTGTGTCACTCTCTATTGGACTGATTGACTTGTGTCACTCTCTATTGGACTAATTGATGTGTGTCACTCTCTATGGACTGATTGACTTGTGTCACTCTATTGGACACATTGACATGTGTCACTCTCTATTGGACTAATTGATGTGTGTCACTCTCTACTGGACTAATTGATGTGTGTCATTCTCTATTGGACTAATTGATGTGTGTCACTCTCTATGGACTGATTGACATGTGTCACTCTCTATTGGACACATTGACATGTGTCACTCTCTATTGGACTAATTGATGTGTGTCACTCTCTATGGACTGATTGACTTGTGTCACTCTCTATTGGACACATTGATATGTGTCACTCTCTATTGGACTAATTGATGTGTCACTCTCTATGGACTGATTGACTTGTGTCACTCTCTATTGGACACATTGACATGTGTCACTCTCTATTGGACTAATTGATGTGTGTCACTCTACTGGACTAATTGATGTGTGTCATTCTCTATTGGACTAATTGATGTGTGTCACTCTCTATGGACTGATTGACATGTGTCACTCTATTGGACTAATTGATGTGTGTCACTCTCTATTGGACACATTTACATGTGTCACTCTCTATTGGACTAATTGATGTGTGTCATTCTCTATTGGACTAATTGATGTGTGTCACTCTCTATGGACTGATTGACATGTGTCACTCTCTATTGGACTGATTGATGTGTGTCACTCTCTATTGGACACATTGACATGTGCCACTCTCTACTGGACTAATTGATGTGTATCACTCTCTATTGGACACATTGACATGTGCCACTCTCTACTGGACTAATTGATGTGTGTCACTCTCTATGGACTGATTGACATGTGTCACTCTATTGGACTAATTGATGTGTGTCACTCTCTATGGACTGATTGACATGTGTCATTCTCTATTGGACTAATTGATGTGTGTCACTCTCTATGGACTGATTGACATGTGTCACTCTATTGGACTAATTGATGTGTGTCACTCTATTGGACTGATTGACATGTGCCACTCTCTATTGGACTAATTGATGTGTGTCACTCTCTATGGACTGATTGACATGTGTCACTCTCTATTGGACTAATTGATGTGTGTCACTCTCTATGGACTGATTGACATGTGTCACTCTCTATTGGACTAATTGATGTGTGTCACTCTCTATGGACTGATTGACATGTGTCACTCTATTGGACTAATTGATGTGTGTCACTCTATTGGACACATTGACATGTGTCACTCTCTACTGGACTAAATGATGTGTGTCATTCTCTATTGGACTAATTGATGTGTGTCACTCTCTATGGACTGATTGACATGTGTCACTCTATTGGACTAATTGATGTGTGTCACTATTGGACACATTGACATGTGTCACTCTCTACTGGACTAATTGATGTGTGTCATTCTCTATTGGACTAATTGATGTGTGTCACTCTCTATGGACTGATTGACATGTGTCACTCTATTGGACTAATTGATGTGTGTCACTCTCTATTGGACTAATTGACATGTGTCACTCACTATGTGTGTCACATTGACATGTGTCACTCTCTACTGGACTAATTGACATGTGTCATTCTCTATTGGACTAATTAATGTGTGTCACTCTATGGACTGATTGACATGTGTCACTCTATTGGACTAATTGATGTCACTCTCTATTGGACACATTGACATGTGTCACTCTCTACTGGACTAATTGATGTGTGTCATTCTCTATTGGACTAATTGATGTGTGTCACTCTCTATGGACTGATTGACATGTGTCACTCTCTATGGACTGATTGACATGTGTCACTCTATTGGACTAATTGATGTGTGTCACTCTATGGACTGATTGACATGTGTCACTCTCTATTGGACTAATTGATGTGTGTCACTCTCTATTGGACACATTGACATGTGTCACTCTCTATTGGACTGATTGATGTGTGTCACTCTCTATGGACTGATTGACATGTGTCACTCTCTATTGGACTGATTGATGTGTGTCACTCTCTATTGGACACATTGACATGTGCCACTCTCTACTGGACTAATTGATGTGTGTCACTCTATGGACTAATTGATGTGTGTCACTCTCTATGTGTCATTGACTCTCTATTGGACTGATTGATGTGTGTCACTCTCTATTGGACACATTGACATGTGCCACTCTCTACTGGACTAATTGATGTGTGTCACTCTCTATTGGACACATTGACATGTGCCACTCTCTACTGGACTAATTGATGTGTGTCACTCTCTATGGACTGATTGACGTGTCACTCTCTATTGGACTATTGACATGTGTCACTCTCTATTGGACACATTGACATGTGCCACTCTCTACTGGACTAATTGATGTGTGTCACTCTCTATGGACTGATTGACATGTGTCACTCTCTATTGGACTAATTGACATGTGTCACTCTCTATTGGACACATTGACATGTGCCACTCTCTACTGGACTAATTGATGTGTGTCACTCTCTATGGACTGATTGACATGTGTCATTCTCTATTGGACTAATTGATGTGTGTCACTCTCTATGGACTGATTGACATGTGTCACTCTCTATTGGACTGATTGATGTGTGTCACTCTATTGGACACATTGACATGTGCCACTCTCTACTGGACTAATTGATGTGTGTCACTCTATGGACTGATTGACATGTGTCACTCTCTATTGGACTGATTGATGTGTGTCACTCTCTATTGGACACATTGACATGTGCCACTCTCTACTGGACTAATTGATGTGTGTCACTCTCTATTGGACACATTGACATGTGCCACTCTCTACTGGACTAATTGATGTGTGTCACTCTCTATGGACTGATTGACATGTGTCACTCTCTATTGGACTAATTGACATGTGTCACTCTCTATTGGACACATTGACATGTGCCACTCTCTATTGGACTAATTGATGTGTGTCACTCTCTATGGACTGATTGACATGTGTCACTCTCTATTGGACTAATTGACATGTGTCACTCTCTATTGGACACATTGACATGTGCCACTCTCTACTGGACTAATTGATGTGTGTCACTCTCTATGGACTGATTGACATGTGTCATTCTCTATTGGACTAATTGATGTGTGTCACTCTCTATGGACTGATTGACATGTGTCACTCTATTGGACTAATTGATGTGTGTCACTCTATTGGACACATTGACATGTGCCACTCTCTATTGGACTAATTGATGTGTGTCATTCTCTATGGACTGATTGACATGTGTCACTCTCTATTGGACTGATTGATGTGTGTCACTCTCTATGGACTGATTGACATGTGCCACTCTCTATTGGACTAATTGATGTGTGTCACTCTCTATGGACTGATTGACATGTGTCACTCTATTGGACTAATTGATGTGTGTCACTCTCTATGGACTGATTGACATGTGTCACTCTCTATTGGACTAATTGATGTGTGTCACTCTCTATGGACTGATTGACATGTGTCACTCTCTATTGGACTGATTGATGTGTGTCACTCTCTATTGGACACATTGACATATCTCTATTAAACTGACTGACATGTGTTTGACTGATTGAGGTGTGTCACTCTATTGGACTGATTGCAGTGTGCCCCCCTCTATTGGAGCGAGTGAATAGAATTAAACGTCGCTTTCAACAATATTTCAGCTATATCGCGACCTCTATTGGATTGTTATGTAGTGAACGTAACTCATACTGTGATATGATATAGATACTTTAGCATTCGAATAAAGAGCAGCACACCACAAACCAACATGTTTCTCTGAGTTTCATGTACAGCAATCATACTTCAAGAGAGCATGTGCTTAACAAATTACATGTGTCATTCAATGTTGACAATATCTCTCTCACCTCTTCCAAGTGTTCAGAGTATTAGAAACCAGAATTATGGTGATAGACTTACCCAAAATATCCGCCAAAATGGGAAAACGATCTCCCCCAAACACCATCTCTGTTTTTCCATCCACATGAGCAACTATTGTGGGTGCCCCAAATGCCTGGGAAAATGATAAAAAGACAGTACAAGTAAATAATACATATATTTCAGTTAGCAAATAGTTTTTTTCACGGGGCGATGTAGGCCCGTAGGGACTAATGGTACTGTCTTGTAGTCAGAAAAACTTGAGCACCAGCTCTGTGTCTTGCTAACAGAGCAAAAGATAGAGTTCTTACACGACAAGAAAGAGGTCTGAAACTTCCTTCTTTAGAGTGTCCAGGTTTCTGTGTTTTTAATGTTCGCGTATAGTTGCAGGTCTGATATGTTAAGTTACATTTCCATTTATCTAATTTTATGCGTGTTTTCGTTCATTTTCCAGTGGCACTACTTTCGTGCTCAAAATATGTCGTCTGCTAAACCACAGATTTTGAGAGGCGCATGTTGAGTGATTTTGTGGGACTAACTCATTCTCATTAGAAAGCGTGTTTGGGCAATACTTTAGTATTAAATAATACCAGTATAAGTGTAATTCATTGTAGAAAACAATGAGATATTTCACTTTGCCTGTATTCATTTACATTTTCATGAAATAAGTGTGTTGAGTTACAGTTTGGAATTTTCACAATTTAATCTTACCCCTCTAGACCCTCTCCATTATCTTTTTATAGTAAGTTTCTAAAATCCAGTGGTGGTCATATCATTTACGTAATAATTTCCCTGTATTCATAAATGGGTTTTTTCCATTCTGCTTCTGGAATATTCATGGAATGATCTCTGCATATTACATGCACCCAATGTGTAAAACTATTTCTGTGCAGGAATGATGACAGATGAGATAACGAGTGATGTCCCTTGATTGAACAGGAATACAAAATTTTCAGCTATCTCAAGAACATATATTTTATAATTGTTGCTGGACAACCCAAACTGCTTGGTGGAGATTTGTGAGACTTCGTTTTTTCGAATTTGCGACGAAAAGTTGACAGAACATGAAATAGGTAACGGAAACTGGTCACTCATTAACATGGCGGCAGTAGAGACTGCCCTTGACGTTCTTATGATCATGTTGAGGTTTTACTTGACCCTAATGAATGCCTCTTCTATGGAAGAGCCCAGAATATGTTTTAAATACAAACTAGATCCTGGTGGGGAATGTATAACAAACACAGGAAGGAAGCAATCAGAGATTGCTCAACTGTATGCCCCCCCTTCCGCTTTAATCCGACACTGCCCCGCCATTGTTCTGTTGTTTATTGGTTGGCCTAATTTGGATAATTATACAAATTCTGTTTCTGTCACTTTTTTTGCCATGCCTCACATAATAAATATTCCAAGTATCAGCCAACAAGTGATAATACGATGTTTCGATGCAAGATGGTCGCCAGGGCTTTCGCCAAATCCGAAAATGTGGCCTGGTTATGAGACCTACATTCCTTGGGAGTATATTGTGGTGAAATTATGAAGCGATCAGTGAACTTTGAATTTTGCACCCAATTCACTCTTTTTGGGGCAACTTCATACTTTAATTTCAGGACCTATGTTGTCTGCTTTGGAATGTAGGATAACATATAATATAGCCATTTTTCTGGTCCAAATCGGTTATGGACTGAGATCCAGCCTGGACAAATGAACATATCCCATTCACTTTAGTTTTGATAAACAAAGGGCCATAACTCTTGAAAATATAACCGAAAGCAGAGAAAGTTCACGCTGCACACCAATGGGTCACTGACCACATATCATGCAAATTTCATACTTGTCCATGTCACGGATTGGTATCAGGACAGGGGATTAGATAGTCTGATTTTGGAATTGACTTCTTCATGTTCGGTCCGGTACTTAGTCTCCACATACTGATACTATGTGAAGGTGTACATGATTTGCATATGCACAGCTTGTGAATCATTTGTATATTAGTAGGAAGATATATTTTGATTGTGGAATACGTATTATTATAAGCCATATGGAACTCTATATTCTGCTTATTAAAACAATGTTGCAGTATACAATTGTAACACGTAAAGACCAAGTTAATACATAATTTTAACGCATCATAGAACGTCTATGATTCGTTATTTGCGTTAGCAGTACTAACCGGTCAAACAGGTTGTGGTTCCGTGGTGTCGTGTGCAAAATCTATTGTGAGTTGTTGAGCTGTAGCTAAATGCTATATTTCGTTAGTCTCTCTCAAACGCCAGCGGGGTGTGGACGTTTCCAACCTCGGAGACTCTGTCTGTATGTGCTTGGTCTTGTAAACCGTGAGTATAAGAGTTACTAGGTTTTTCTATAATGTGGGAAACATATGGAGGTTTATTGTATATAATTGTCTGTAATATTTATCACCGATGTAAGTTATCTACATTCATTCGTATTAACTGTATTTTCTTCAGTGAAATGAACGTACGCATTTGCATTGAGTAACTGTTAATGGCTAATTGAATAGTAATTGATAACGATAACGGAACAATACTAGTTATGTATTGAGAGCGATTATTCCGTGTATTTCAGACAACCTGTTTTGTGTGTCCGGTTAATTTGTGGGCCTGCTACACGTAGGAGTCCAGATGTATGGCACGGACGTTACAAGCCGACGCTAATGGGTACCACTGGACTGTGTGCAGGACGGGGCCTGAATTATTGTTCGCCACTGGATGGGAATGTTACGGCACAGACGCTACAGGTCGTGACCGGACATTAACGTGTTATACCATTGGACTGTGTGCAGAACAGGCCGTGTTCAGGAGTTTACTATCTCCGGAGGGAATAAAAAAGTTGAACCGTTTGTGTGTGATAACCGGACTTTTTCGTGATGTTTCGTGAATATTAGGGTTTTTTGTACAGTCGCGACCGTTATTTATATGTATATCGTGTTTGGAATTCTATATAAATGTTAAATGTTTTCTTGTAAATAAGTGTTTGTTGTCAATTAGTCTGGTTGACGCTACGTCACAGGTTTCATCGTGACATTTTGGGGGCTTGTCCAAATTTTGAGTAAAATCGAAAACTTTTCAAATTGTGGCAATACCAGATTAGTTGACACTGTGAATATTCTGTATTGATTTTTTTTGTCTGTGTGGCGTCTTAGTGTGCTATACTGCTAATTTTGATAATGATTAAGGCATTTTGCCCAAGACGCTATTTAATAATGCATATTTTGTGTATGATACCATGATCTTCAAAATACTTCTGTCCACATCGTTCTGTTGTGTGGCTATCATATTTTTATTGGTAGTGCCTTATGACTCACCAATTGATAGCGAAATGGATTTAGATTATGAAAAAATGCTTGACATAGGGGAGAGATTAGGTCTAAAAGAGAAAACCCTATTAGACTTTGTAGATGGGAAAATTAAGGAAAAATTTGATAGAGAGGAAAGAGTTAGGGTAAGAGAATGGGAAAGAGAAGAGAGGGAAAAGAATGGCAAGATAGAATTGTTGGAAAAGCAAATTGAGTTAGAGAAAATTAAAGGTCAACACTTGGATAAGGGTGCAAAGGCATTTGGGAGTGACACTGTTAAGGCGACTAGGCCAAAACTACCTGTGTTTAATGAATCTAAAGACGATTTAGATGCCTACTTAAATAGATTTGAAAGGTTTGCAGAGAGTCAAAAGTGGCATAGTGCAGACTGGGCTGTTAATCTCAGCGCATTGTTAACAGGTAAAGCATTGGAAGTGTTTGCTAGGTTACCTAGTGAAGATGCTTTGAATTTTGATAAGTTAAAGGAGGCCCTATTACATAGCTTTCAGTTGACGGAAGAAGGTTTTCGTCACAAGTTTAGGACTTGTAAACCGGATCGAACTGAAACCTTTAATCAATTTGCTGCTAGATTAGGCAATTATTTTGATAGGTGGGTCGAGTTGGGTAAAGTTGAGGAAAGGTCATATGATGACTTGAGGGATTTATTGTTAAGGGAACAATTGATCGGTTCGTGTGACAAAGACTTAGCTCTCTTTTTGAAAGAAAGAATACCTAGTAGCGTTGATCAAATGGCAACATTGGCTGATCAGTACAGGGAGGCGCGCAGTGGTACGTATCGTTCCAGTAATCCGGAAAAACGTAACTTTAACCCAAATTTGAAACGAAATTCGGACTATGACAATTCAAGTACAACCAAACCCGAAAGTTTTGAGAAGCGCTGTTACAATTGCTTGAAATATGGGCACATCCGCCGGTTTTGTACGAAGCCAGATAGGTCGAAGAGACATCCACAGGCGTCGAGTATGTTGGACGAGAAATTTGAAGATTTTCATGACGAAGACATTGTAGGTTGTTGTGAAAATATGCCTGTGACTGACGGGTTTATCGGATCCAACAAAGTAACTGTTTTGAGAGATACGGGATGTAGCGGAGTCGTGGTGAAACGCGGTTGCATTTCTCCAGAACAAATTGGGGATAAAACTAGGCGTTGTTTTCTGATGGATGGAACTGTTAGGGAGGTCCCGATAGCTACAGTTTGTGTGAACACTCCTTTTTATATGGGAACTGTAGACGCGCTTTGCATGGAGTCGCCTCTGTATGATTTAATTATAGGAAACATCGAAGGCGTGCGTGCCGCTAATGATCCAGACCCAAATTGGAGGGGTAAGAAATCAAGAGTGAATGCGGAACTGGCTCAGGCTGTACAAACTCGTGGACAAAAACAGATGCAGGCCAAACCTATTAAGCCCCTAAAGGTACCCCAGGTAATGTCCGAGGTAACTGCCGAACAATTTAAAATTGATCAACAGGAAGACAAGTCTCTAACCAAAATTCGGGAACTGGCTGCCACTGGTCTGGCCCGTGTGACTCAAAAGAACTCCGTTAAATTTTTCAAGCGGAATGGACTGATATATAGGGAGTACCACTCGCCAAAAACTGAACATGGAAAAGTTTTTACTCAACTGGTGGTACCGAGAAAACATCGACGGAAAGTTATGTCTTTAGCGCACGAGAGTATGCTCGGGGGGCATTTAGGTTCGCGGAAAACAGCTCGAAAAGTAGTGACTAACTTTTGTTGGCCTGGGATCCAAAGTGACGTCACTCGCTACTGTAGGTCGTGTGATGTCTGCCAGAGAACTTTTCCAAAAGGTAGAGTTACTAGAGTACCACTGGGGGATATGCCCTTGATTGAAGTTCCCTTCCATCGTATTGCAGTCGATATAGTTGGACCTATGAAGCCAGTAACCGAGCGTGGAAATCGTTATATACTTACTCTTGTCGATTACGCTACGAGATATCCAGAAGCGGTGGCCCTTAAGGGAATAGAGGCCGAACGCGTGGCGGAGGCATTAGTTGACATTTTCACACGAGTTGGCGTTCCGCGTGAAATACTGACGGACTTGGGTTCCCAGTTTACCTCCGGTGTAATGAAGGAAGTCAGTAGACTGTTATCTATGAAACGACTCACCACTACTCCATATCACCCAGCATGCAATGGCCTAGTTGAGAGATTCAATGGCACGTTGAAAAGCATGCTGCGGAAAATGTGTGCGGAACGGCCTAAAGACTGGGATCGCTATCTTTCACCTTTGTTGTTCGCGTATCGCGAGTCTCCTCAGGACAGTTTGGGGTTCTCTCCATTTGAACTTTTGTATGGGCGAACTGTTAGAGGGCCTATGTCTATTTTGAAGGAAATCTGGACCAAGGAAATAGAGAATCCTGAAGTCAAAAGTACTTATCAGTACGTCATAGATCTGAAGTCGAGATTAGAAGACACGTGTAAAGTCGCGCATGATGAACTGCGAAAGTCCAAGCAACGCTACAAACGATACTACGACCGTAGAAGTAGAACACGAAAGTTTAAAATTGGTGACAAAGCCCTAGTATTACTACCCACTGATAACAATAAACTTTTGATGCAATGGAAAGGTCCATACACTGTGGTGGAACTGGTAGGTAATTGTGATTACAGATTAAATGTGCACGGAAGTACCAAAACATATCACGCAAATTTATTGAAGAAATATGAAATTCGAGAATGTATTTCAGCGTGTGTGAAACCGGATGTGGAAGTTTCCATCTGCTCTGGCGCCGTGGATTCTGTGTGTTCGGCGGTGATAGACGACAATGACCCAGTTTCATCAGACGATTTGGTACAATTCCCTTTGATCGGTAAGGAGTGTGTAACTGACGTACATGTGGGTGAAACTTTGTCGGCAGAACAGAATGCGGAGATGCAGGAGATTTTGGGTGAGTTTTCTGACATTTTGACCGACATTCCAGGCAGAACTAATTTAGTGGAACACGAGATAAAGTTGACAACTGACACTCCCGTTCGTTCAAAACCGTATCCATTACCATTTGCCATGCGGAAAACTGTTCAGAATGAGGTTAAGGAAATGTTAAAGTTGGGAGTTATTGAGCCTTCTGAATCACCGTATGCAGCTCCCATAGTTCTTGT